>NQII01012851.1:0-21814 GCA_002778355.1 Clitarchus hookeri
CCGCTAAATAACGACTTTAGCATATATTTTATCAGTATTGGACATTATACAATATGCTAGTTATTTCCTTTTTTTAGCATTATGTTGCAATACTTAATGTTTGGGGTATCCAAAATTTTTTTGGAAATGGATGACATGGGAGCTCTCTGTATTTGTTGAATGAATTTTTCAACACTAGTTGTTTTGTTAAGAAAATCTATTTTGCCTATAGATCACAACTGGTTGCCATTATATATCATTACATTACTTATGAAAAACAGTAAATATTACCTCCGAAGACTTTCAGGTAACAATATTTGTTACAGAAACTTTATGCTTCGGCTTGTACAAATAATATTTTAACATATTTACAGCCATTTACATGATATTAATAAAAGCAAACTCTATCAAGAGGAAAATTATACAAACATTAGTATCAACAACCTAACAAGACTCCCAAATGTTCCCTTTTATTGTCATGACGAGAAGTGTCTGATAGAAAGTTTTACTTGTCTCAGCATGAAGTCCAGGAGCTGCTTCTCCATGAGTCTGTGGTACTTCCACATGAGAGCGCTCTGGTATGTCACACCGACAATAGCGCTGCTCCGCGGCGGGATTGAAGACTCATTGCCGCGCCGCCAGTTTTGCTCAGTGCATGACATGACAACTATCCACGGCGTCTTGACCATCGGCGCTGTCCCAACTTGACAGGCCACCATTGATAACTTTGCCCCAGGCATAGCAGGGAAACTATGTGGTGTTTTCGCATCAAAAGGTAAGACGTCTGCTGCAATGTAATTGCGTATCATTTCGCAAAGCTTTGCAAAAATACGGCCATGGATAGTAAACGTTTTAGACGTGTTGGTAGGCGGGCTGAACGTAGCAGTTAAGTGGTAATTAGACAAAAAATGAGACGCCACATCTCAGTGTATACACAGAAAGCATAGCATACTGGACCTTCTGCCTGTTGTACAACAAAGACCTAGGTCAGCACAGAATGGCTGGTGAAAATATTCCATTTATTTATTGCTAGAAAAATAAACAAATATCTGCTGTTTATAAGACTAGATGTCGTTTCAGTGCTAAGAGTTGACCTAAAATTTGAATGTCAAGAACTCATTGCATCCAGGTGTTACAAATTCAATAAAATGTATCGTTCTTTGAATTTCTGTGAAAATCTCGTACTCTTTCACAGAAATGTTGCTACGCGTAGCTCTCATGCGGTTTTGCATAGCACGTGACTATACATGCAAAAAAACAAATGAACCTACTTTCCTTACCAGCATAAATTTACATATGTGAATAATTCATGTATGGCAGTGCGTAATCTTAACTTTACTTGGTACAGCCACTCCCTTCATACGGAAATTTATAATCTACAGTAAAATATAAAGTAATCATCCAGTATTCAATTAGAACCTTTACCACAAATTAAACAAATGGGTTCATTATGGAAGTGGCATACTGTTTTTAATATATATATGCAAAATATTTTTAATATGAGAACTTGGTACAACATTAGCGGTAGTACTTCAAAAGTATTCTTAATTTTTAATACACTGAAATCTAAAAATTAATGATGGGACAGGTTTTTACGTGTATCGTCGCAAGGAGTGTTTCAAATATATACTAAACATACTATAACATCGTCGAGATATAAGACTATGGGAAACTTGATTAATACTTACCAAGAAAGGTACCCAAAGGATTCAATAGCACATCTATTCAATAGTGTGTTCTGTTCGCAGCAGGACGGAAGACAGAAACATCCAAATGGCGGGCGGCAAGTAAGAAAAATGCAGCTCTCAGCAAGCTATATGATCCCCATTGACTGCGATGCAGAATGTGAACCACTTGTTCATGATCAGTATTATGTTGTCAACGACCTCTTTAGGCATCATGGGCCATTGGTCTTGTAGCGTCGATTGTAGCTTCAGAGTAATCGGTGATGGCTGGAGACGTGCTGCCAGGTGTTTCCTAACAATGTATTACATGAGCTTGATTGAATTTAGGTAGGCCACTGTACGGGCCAATCCAAATGATGAACATCTTCACTTTCCAACAGCTCATTGACAGCGTCTCTTCAATGCGGTGTAGCATTATCACTCATGAAGAGGAACTCAGGGACCCAGTACTCTATACAAAACACACGTGAGGACGGAGAACCTCAGTATACTAGCGACCACCAGCGATGGAATCGCCCTTGAAGAAGCAGAACTCCATATGGTCACCAAACATTATGCCTTCCAAACGATAACTCCGTTACCTGTAAACTGGTGCCTTTTGACAATGTAGGACTGGTGTTTGCGTGTTCATCGCTCTCTCCAGATGAATAGACGTCCGGAATAGCTAGTAAGACATAATCGACTCTCATCTGTAAAGAGCACTCGATCCCAATGCAAAGCTCTCGAGTCTTTGTGTTCCCTGCATCCAAGAATACGCTATCTGCGATGGGTAGGCGTCAATAACATACACCTATTGGTTGCTGAGTGAACAAACCATCTGTGTGCAATCTCCTGGCTACTGTAAAACGCGATATCGGGCGTTCAGTAATGCGTTGCCTTTGTCGGGTGATTTCACTCTCTGTCTGCTGTCTGTCTGTCCTTGCCAGTAGGACAATATACCGGTCCTCCGCCACCATGGTTGCTTGTTGGTGATCACTAATACACATTCGTACAGCTGCTTCGGTCGTTCGAAATGCTGTCCATGCTCGTGACACAATGCTGTGTGCGATCCTGAACTCCTCGGCTACACTAACCAATTTTCAAAATTCTGCCAGGTTCCCGGTGATTCAAATTCGGGCAAAGTCATCCAGATGTTCTCAACGGGATTGTGTGTTAGCCGTATCAAACATCATATAGTAACTCGACTTCATTAAACTCGATGTGCACTTTGCAGTAGCCTACATTTAAATGCTGAACTTACACAGCGCTCGTTTTTCCCACATATCACACACATAAACCATACGTCATGCTGAGTATATGCGTATACCCCACAATACTGGACCATAGGTTCTCTCGTGATTGGTCCTTCAGTCTGTTCTGCATTTTCGCCCCGCTGTTAAGTTGATTTCCCCGCTTAGTTCTTAATTTTTCGCACCATTGTATAGCTTCCTATACTATGGCTGCAAAGTACCAAACATACGAAACGTATAACCTATAGCATCCAGTGCCTATACAAATATATTTCAAAATGTTTTTGTTCTAATTAGGTAACTTCGATATTTCCTAATTTATAATACACTAGTGGACCCGGCAGACGTTGTCCTGTTCGAACGTTGGCTTGCCTGCTATTAGCGGTAATATTTTTATTAATGTAAAAAAAGTAAAGTATATTGAAATAAATATTGAATCTTAACACTAAAATAAATAAAGTTTGTTTTGTTTTTATCTTAATGCGAGTTGATGAACAATGTTTTTCGTCAATCCCTGATGTGTGTAAAAGAACAAACTTGATGGTTTGCCAACGCGAGAACACGCAACATATAATTGGCCATGTGAGGAGCACGGATTTTCTAGATCCAACCCACAAATGGACATTGTTTGGCCTTGCGACTTATTAATAGTTATTGCGAATGCCAAGCGAATTGGAAATTGCAGTCGTAAAAATGGAATAGGCGAGTCTGAAGTGATAATTGGGATCCGTGGCAGGAGAACATCTTCATCTTGAAACTTGCCGTTTAAAATGGTAGCTTCAAGAGCATTGCCCATGATTTTTTTATGACCAATCGCGTGAAATTGTATAGCTTTGGTGCATTTAAATTCCGAAGCAAAATGATTGGTGAAGCAATTTTTTATCGCAAGTTATGTGGTGGCATTCCTGGTAAATCCAGTTAATTTAAGAATTCAACAGTGTAGTTGACTGCTTCGTCAGGATCGACAACAGTATCGATCGATTTGAACGACATTTCATTGCTAGGCAATGGCTGTTGTATTTTGAAATAAATAGCCTATACATCGATATTTTTTGCGGCCAAAATAGCGCGTTCTCGTAGCTACGCATAATTAATGTAATTAGCGCGCTAATCTGAATTTTTGGGACTATGCTTTTGATCAAAGCATCTTTCGTGCCTACCATTTTGCAAAAATTGTCTGGAAATTTGATGCATTGTGTATTTCGATGCAATAGAATTTTTCCATTGCCAATGTTGAGCAATTGTTCGGAGAATGACAGTGCTAATGGATTGTTTTGCATTTGAACACACATATTTGTGGTAAGGCTTAATGTATTGACATTTCTCCATAGGTATGATTGTTTCAAACATTTATTAATTTCGTCCGCATATCTAGCGCGTGGAATGACCGGCAATGTCTGTCTGAAATCACCGGACAGCAGCAGTAGAGTGCCATCGAAAAGTCTGGTATTATCGTTGAGATCATTCATCGTTCTATCGAGAGCTTCAAATGAATGCTTGTGGGTTATAGTGCAATCATCCCAGATAATAATTTTTCATTTTTGAAAAATTTTAGCCATGCTGGAATGCTTCATTATGTTGAACATTGCGTCTGGATTTGTGTGAACATTCAATGGCAACTAGAGTGCTGAATGTGCAGTCCGTCCACCATCAAGAAACGTCGCTGCAATGCCTCATGAAGCAATTGCCAACGCAATATGATTTTGTGGTCGAATTCGCGCAAGTATCAGTGAGATGAGGAACGTTTTGCCAGTGCTACTTGGAGCGTCCAAAAAAAAAAAGAAAAATTATCCGACTTGTTGTGCTGTAATTGACAAATTAATTCTATCGTATATGTTCTTTTGCTCAGTAGGGGAGCAGTTGCTCATTATTTGCAACAAAAGTAGTCAAAGAGGCCGCATCGAACTGTTGTTCGCGCTGAACATCGCAGTTAATGATGTCTGTTGCTGGGCGGTTAGGCAATGGCATGCCCAAATGAACGAGTGGCATATTTGAAATGAGAATGCAAATATCCTCAATCTTTATAAACGCCTCGTTATATATTTCCGGGGAAAAATCAATATTGGGATCTTGATCAGTGGTCCGAATTCGATGCAGAATGTCTTCGCTCATGGAATCTTTATATTTGTCCCAGAGAGCAGAAGCTTGCGACAGAAAACATGTCAACAATATGGCCAATAATTGGTGAATTTGATGAGGAGAGGAACTCAGTACTGCATCGGTTAGTGTGAGATCCCAATGGTTGTCATCTTCCAGCAAATGCAATTCGCGATACGGATCTTGGTACGCGTCGTACAAAATACCATTGACTGTTCGCAAGTATTGGAAGGACGTTAGTCCAGGAATGTTATCCAACAACAAACGCATGAAGAAGCATTCGCGTTGCTTTGGATAGACTGTGTATACTCGGTCTAATGTATTTCCCATAAATATGCCGTCGTATCCTTGGATTGGAACGCCTCGCTTTCGTGGGTCCCACTTTTTTGACTGTTTGTTCCACGTGAAAAATCGTGGCACATCAGTATACATTAATGTCTTTGCGAATTGACTGAAGATACCTGGCCGGTTGCATAGTTAAAAACCTGGTTAGTGTGGTTTTTAGGGCAGTTAATGCTTGTTGTATAGCAGTCTCTTCAGTGAAATATACACGCTGTCCATTTTCAATGTGCACGGCCAGATTTAGAACAGCAGGGTCTCTGTTGTGTATTGGAAAACTCAAAATACGCCAAACTGCTTCATTGCTGCTAATGTATCGTCCCATTTGATAACGTGTTATTTCGTCTTTATCATTTACATTTTTAACATCAAATAGAGCCATACCGCTGCCCTTATGAACGTATTTGCAAACGTATTTGATGGACTTCACCGAACTGCAGAACTCAACGTTTATGTCTGCTTCGTACGTTTTGGACAGCAATGGCGAATACGGAACCACTTAGCGATTGTCAATGTCAACCCGATTGCCACCGATTGACATGTACAATTGATATGATTGGCCACCATTGTCTGTGTCTCTACGACGATAGAATGGATAACCATCGATATTAGTGACAGTATCGTTTATTCACATTTTTGGGAAACGTTTCGCACATTTTCCATTGTCCATGCAGGGCACCATCATGTTGAGATCACCGCTTGGACCAATGTCAAACAACTGTTAATCAATATTCCGATCCGGAATTTCTGCTGAAATAATTTTATCAATTTATTCTGGCCGTACTTTGTCGACCAACCAAATCAAAATATGTGCATGTGGCAAACCTCATTTTTGACATTCAACAGAATACAGCCAGCAACGTGTTTCGCGGAAAACATAGTGATGTGTAATCAAGTTCATCAACGATTATTAACTTTTTTTTTAATACACGTGCAGTTATATCATGGCGATGCATTGCTGTTTGACCTGGCAATAACGAAATTTTAATTTCATCCCAGTTTGTATTGCACGTAAATGTAATGAACAAATCTGGTCGGCCGTACGTGCGCACGAAAGTCATGACGTCATGAATGTATTCTGGGATATGACAAGGACTACCAATATATGATGATGGAAGAATAAATGCGGTACCGATGTAGTTGATATTAGTTGTTTCATCTGCGTTACTGACAATAGCATCACGAAAATGAATGTACTCCACGCAACGCAGCTTCGCTTGATTATACTTGATGTACCGTAATCGCTCGCTTTCAATTTTTGCATACATATCAACGATGTATTGATGAAACAGCTGGCGGCATCGGAAAATGTTGTTGTCTTTTTTGCACCAATCATCAAACGATATGCGTAGAAGTTCGTCACGCTCACTTTCTTGTTGGTTTCTGCACCTGCAAAGTAAAAGTATAAATAAGACAAACACAAATTAATTGTACAGAAAAATAAAAAGAAAACAATGTGTATATTGTACCTGTCGCTGGATTTCTTTGTTTGATGTTGCAATGATATCCTACTTCTCCTTCCCAAAATATCAATGGATATTTCAAAGCGTCGTAAGAATGATGACTGTCTTGAATTGTCTGCACCGTGTTATCTCTGCGTTTGATCCGTATATCTCGACGTTCGTATGCGTCGCAACCATAACAACTGCAACTTCATTAACGGTTGTTGCATTGTATCGGCCTGCGTGCTCTCTAGATGGTACTTTGCNAATGCGTCGCAACCATAACAACTGCAACTTCATTAACGGTTGGTGCATTGTATCGGCCTGCGTGCTCTCTAGATGGAACTTTATCCACTTTGATGACGATCATGTAGCTGTCGTTTTGCAGTTGGTTTTAATCAGTATTGAACAACTTGACCAACTGGTTGTGATATCGAAAAAACGGTTCCAAAATCACCACCATTTCTTGCTCCTCCATCTGCTCGATGTGATTGTATTTGGCAGTGTGTGTTTATTCGTTCTTCCTAATTGCCCATCAAATAGATTTGCAAGAATTTTGGATCGGCATCAGGCATTGACATTAAAGAACCAATTTGATGATACATTTGGCCCTGAATCTTAAACGTTGATTCAAAACTGCGACCATCCTGATTCTGAAAGGTTTTTGTTGCTCCAAATGATATAATTTAGGTGCAAGAATTGAATTTACGAATTTTACGCAAAAACAATTTTGATTGAGGTTTGGCTCCAGCCAATAGTGTTTTCAACGGTTCTGGCGGCGACTTCAATGGTGGCAGTACAACTTTTCCAGACGCACAGCAGAAACCGGCAGATTCACCGTTGTATTTAAATGCATAGCTGTGTTGACATACTTTGTCCATAGCGCCAATGACAATTTGTGAATGTGACGAATAGTCGATGTCCGACTCTTATTCGAACGCATGGCGGAGAAGTAACGTACGTGTCAATGCGCGATGTACTTGCAAGCGCTGTCGTTCGTGTGCTCTGTGTGTGTTGGTGACTCGTTGACGCGCCTGTCTTTCTTTCAATTCATTAGCTCGAAGGCGTTCGTTGCGTTGCTTTTGACTTTCATTTGCACGTGTGTTTTCAACCTGGTCTCTTAAATTAGCATTGTCCGTCAATTTATCTTCTGCCTTTCTATTTAACCGACGGGTTTGGTTTATTTGTGAATTCCGTGTACCTCGACGAATGTTTTCTCCTCGTCCACGAAGACGTGGCATTGTTCTGTAATNTGGTTTATTTGTGAATTCCGTGTACCTCGACGAATGTTTTCTCCTCGTCCACGAAGACGTGGCATTGTTCTGTAATGAGCACAAAACACATAAATATAAGTAAATTATATTTGAATTTAATGGATGTTATAGTTAGTTGAACATGTTGTTTAACACTCCATGAATGTTACATGTTCTGATATANTATTTGAATTTAATGGATGTTATAGTTAGTTGAACATGTTGTTTAACACTCCATGAATGTTACATGTTCTGATATACGAAAAATTTTAAATATCCAAATAACGTCAATTATTTATAAACTTATAGTTCTTTTCATTAACAAAAATTGGGGGATGGTTTGGGGAGGGTGAAATTTTGTTGTTGTATGTTCTGATTTGTGAAAAATAATAAAAAAATTAAAATTAAAATTTTTTGTCAAAAAATAAAATAAATTATTTCCTGGAACCCGATCATAGCACCACCTACCGGGTACAATTGTGAATCTTAAATATCCAGGGACCCACTCAAACACACACAAAAAATCTCATCAAAATCGGTCCAGTCGTATAGGAGGAGTTCAGTTTCATATAACGCGTACAGATGAATGATATATAGATATAAAGAGGTTTTTTTCATTTTAAAAAATAGATGTGGGGTTGGGGGGTGAAATTGTGTGGTTATATGTTCTGATATGCAAAAAATCTTAACGAAAAAAAAAAAATTGTCAAAAAATTAAATAACTATTTCCTGGAACCCGATCACAGTTCCACCTACCGGGTCCAATTGTGAATCTAAACCATCCAGGGACCCACTCAAACACACAANTGGAACCCGATCACAGTTCCACCTACCGGGTCCAATTGTGAATCTAAACCATCCAGGGACCCACTCAAACACACAAAAAATTTCATCAAAATCGGTACAACCGTTTAGGAGTTCAGTGATATACACACGTACAGAATAATTATATATAAAGATAATACATACTTTTTATGCTAAATTTTCGCTCTTAAATGCGTATGTATACAGTTAAATGGTAGATAATATTGTACCTTTATAAACTTCAAATATACTGTTTATTTATTAATCGGTCAAATTGTTCCAAGAAGGTGGCATTCGACTCATAAATATTAATAGGCATAATTTTGCTAATAAGAATTTTTATATCTTAGCATTATATTGGTATACGAAGATATGTTACAAATACATTTTTCATAGCCAAATTTGATTAAAACAGCACATTTAGTTAATTATTCATGTGGTGAAATTTGAAAAAATTTCAGATTAACTAGGTTATTAACCACTCAAATTAATACTCTCTTCAAGAAATGCTAGTATACCATATTTGGTTTTAATCACTTGTATAGTGATTGAAAATTTAGGTAGTATATTATCGAAAACTGTAAAAGTCAGATGTTCCTTTGGCATTAAATGCATAAACATTTCCTTGTAGTTAGGTTTAAGGTTTGAAAATCTATTTGAGGACGACATACGGGGGTAAAAAATACATATATAGTCGTGCCATTGCATAAACCTTTCCTTCAAAGGTAAATATGCTAAAAACAGTTAAATATTTGTAAGTCTTCAAATATGTTTGTTTGAAATCGTCTTGAAAATGATTTGGGAAACCTGTAAATCTCTGTCAGTAATCATCATATTTATTGGAATAGAAGTTCAATGCATGATAAGCTGAACATTAATGTTTCTGTGCTCTCACATTCACATACAAAGTACGAGGATGCCGGAACAATTCGTTTTGTGCCATATAAACTGTTCTCAGAACACCACATATCATTTGACATACACAGCATTTTCCAGGCGTGTTATAAGCGTGTTAGGCATTCCGCAAAGAGGCATGATGAAGCCGTAGTAATAACTGTCAAGGTTTGAGAGAGAGAGAGAGAGAGAGAGAGAGAGAGAGAGAGAAGAGAGAGAGAGAGATTGTGGGAGATATATATATTTGGGTGACTTTTAACGAGTTCGTGAATCTATAGTCTGAGAGAGGGCGGGTATTAAAACTGCGATGTGCACAAAGTAGTGTAAAAATAAATGTCAATTAATTCATAAAAATATTTACTATTATTATAGTAGTGTACATACGGGGATTTTGGCACAGGCATCTGGCATGTCGGAGTTGTACGCCATGACCTCACAGGCGGAGGTCGTGGCCAGCAGCCGGCGGACAGGGACGGCCATATTATCGACAAAATTGTGTGTTTTACCCCTAACATTACATCTGAAATTAATTATTTTACAAAAAAAATCCTTTTTTTCCCCAAAAAATTTCCAAGAAAAAAAAAAAAAGGAAAAATAAGGAAAGTGGATTTGAAGCTCCTCGAAGCAACAGCCGAACAATTCTCAGTCAAGCAAGAGGATTAGAGGCTCTTAGCCGAATGAGTCACTTAATCATCGGAGCAGGAGATGAGGATTCGANACGAATTTTACGCAAAAACAATTTTGATTGAGGTTTGGCTCCAGCCAATAGTGTTTTCAACGGTTCTGGCGGCGAATTCAATGGTGGCAGTACAACTTTTCCAGACGCGCAGCAGAAACCGGCAGATTCACCGTTGTATTTAAATGCATAGCTGTGTTGACATACTTTGTCCATAGCGCCGATGACAATTTGTGAATGTGACGAATAGTCGATGTCCGACTCTTATTCGAACGCATGGCGGAGAAGTGACGCACGTGTCAAAGGGCGATGTACTTGCAAGCGCTGTCGTTCGTGTGCTCTGTGTGTGTTGGTGACTCGTTGACGCACCTGTCTTTCTTTCAATTCATTAGCTCGAAGGCGTTCGTTGCGTTGCTTTTGACTTTCATTTGCACGTGTGTTTTCAACCTGGTCTCTTAAATTAGCATTGTCCGTCAATTTATCTTCTGCCTTTCTATTTAACCGACGGGTCTGGTTTATTTGTGAATTCCGTGTACCTCGACGAATGTTTTCTCCTCGTCCACGAAGACGTGGCATTGTTCTGTAATGAGCACAAAACACATAAATATAAGTAAATTATATTTGAATTTAATGGATGTTATAGTTAGTTGAACATGTTGTTTAACACTCCATGAATGTTACATGTTCTGATATGCGAAAAATTTTAAATATCCAAACAACGTCAATTATTCATAAACTTATAGTTCTTTTCATTAACAAAAATTGGGGGATGGTTTGGGGAGGGTGAACTTTTGTTGTTGTATGTTCTGATTTGTGAAAAATAATAAAAAATTAAAATTAAAATTTTTTGTCAAAAAATAAAATTAATTAGTTCCTGGAACCCGATCATAGCACCACCTACCGGGTACAATTGTGAATCTTAAATATCCAGGGACCCACTCAAACACACACAAAAAATCTCATCAAAATCGGTCCAGCCGTATAGGAGGAGTTCAGTTTCATATAACGCGTACAGATGAATGATATATAGATATAAAGAGGTTTTTTCATTTTAAAAAATAGATGTGGGGTTGGGGGGTGAAATTGTGTGGTTATATGTTCTGATATGCAAAAAATCTTAACGAAAAAAAAAAAATTGTCAAAAAATTAAATAACTATTTCCTGGAACCCGATCACAGTTCCACCTACCGGGTCCAATTGTGAATCTAAACCATCCAGGGACCCACTCAAACACACACAAAAAATTTCATCAAAATCTTGTACAACCGTTTAGGAGTTCAGTGATATACACACGTACAGAAGAATTATATATAAAGATAATACATACTTTTTATGCTGAATTTTCGCTCTTAAATGCGTATGTACACAGTTAAATGGTAGATAATATTGAACCTTTATAAACTTCAAATATACTGTTTATTTATTAATCGGTCAAATTGTTCCAAGAAGGTGGCATTCGACTCATAAATATTAATAGGCATAATTTTGCTAATAAGAATTTTTATATCTTAGCATTATATTGGTATACGAAGATATGTTACAAATACATTTTTCATAGCCAAATTTGATTAAAACAGCACATTTAGTTACAGAGGTATGATATGCACGCTTAATTATTCATGTGGTGAAATTTGAAAAAATTTCAGATTAACTAGGTTATTAACCACTCAAATTAATACTCTCTTCAAGAAATGCTAGTATACCATATTTGGTTTTAATCACTTGTATAGTGATTGAAAATTTAGGTAGTATATTATCGAAAACTGTAAAAGTCAGATGTTCCTTTGGCATTAAATGCATAAACATTTCCTTGTAGTTAGGTTTAAGGTTTGAAAATCTATTTGAGGACGACATACGGGGGTAACAAATACATATATAGTCGTACCATTGCATAAACCTTTCCTTCAAAGGTAAATATGCTAAAAACAGTTAAATATTTGTAAGTCTTCAAATATGTTTGTTTGAAATCGTCTTGAAAATGATTTGGGAAACCTGTAAATCTCTGTCAGTAATCATCATATTTATTGGAATAGAAGTTCAATGCATGATAAGCTGAACATTAATGTTTCTGTGCTCTCACATTCACATACAAAGTACGAGGATGCCGGAACAATTCGTTTTGTGCCATATAAACTGTTCTCAGAACACCACATATCATTTGACATACACAGCATTTTCCAGGCGTGTTATAAGCGTGTTAGGCATTCCGCAAAGAGGCATGATGAAGCCGTAGGTAATAACTGTCAAGGTTTGAGAGAGAGAGAGAGAGAGAGAGAAGAGAGAGAGAGAGATTGTGGGAGATATATATATATTTGGGTGACTTTTAACGAGTTCGTGAATCTATAGTCTGAGAGAGGGCGGGTATTAAAACTGCGATGTGCACAAAGTAGTGTAAAAATTAATGTCAATTAATTCATAAAAATATTTACTATTATTATAGTAGTGTACATACGGGGCTTTTGGCACACGCATCTGGCATGTCGGAGTTGTACGCCATGACCTCAGAGGCGGAGGTCGTGGCCTGCAGCCGGCGGACAGGGACGGCCATATTATCGACAAAATTGTGTGTTTTACCCCTAACATTACATCTGAAATTAATTATTTTACAAAAAAATCCTTTTTTTCCCCAAAAAATTTCCAAGAAAAAAAAAAGGAAAAATGAGGAAAGTGGATTTGAAGCTCCTCGAAGCAACAGCCGAACAATCCTCAGTCAAGCAAGAGGATTAGAGGCTCTTAGCCGAATGAGTCACTTAATCATCGGAGCAGGAGATGAGGATTCGAGACTCCGAGCCAGGTAAAGGGGACTGGGGAAGATCAACGGACCTGGTCCNAGACTCCGAGCCAGGTAAAGGGGACTGGGGAAGATCAACGGACCTGGTCCCCTCCTTTGACCATAAATCCTACACCTACCACATCCACAATCCGCTTCCACCACCATTCCCCTCTTCAATCCACCCCACACTGCCTCCTACCCACCCCCACCATCCCCAACACGCAAACTACCTCACCCCATCACACCTCACCGTCTCATAAATCATCACACCACTTCACAACTCCCTCGTCCATCATCACCCAATCCTCCCTGGCCATCAAATTTCTAAAAATAGAGCAACATATAACATTAACCGCACACACTCGCCGTGCCACCTCCACCCTCTACACACCAAATTATTAATTGACGTTACATAACAGAAGTTATCGCTCCCCCTACCATTAATGGTATATGCCCATTGGCTGCTAAATTACGAGTTTGGCATATATTTTGCCAGTTTTGGAAACCAAAGAAGTGTTAATTATTTCTGTTTTTAGTATTTACCACCAGATAACTCCCATGTCATCCATTTCCTAACTTTTTTTTGAAACCACAAACATGAAGTATTTACTAATAATATTTTAGTCGGGAAAAATCGCAAAAATTAAACATTTATCTAAAAATCGAGGAACGTACATCAACTGCACTATCATCCCACTACTCTCATCCATTCCCCTCCCCACCCACGCCCCTCTCAATAATAACAATTTTTAAAATTCTAAAAATAAAAAAATCTTAGTCATTGAAGAACATATAACGTTAAATTCACACTCATCCCTTTACACTCACCTCACCACCCTCTTTGCCCCTCCCACTCCTAATAATAAAAATATTGTGAAAAATCGTATTAAACCGAAAGAAAATAATAAAAGGCAGGTAAAATATGACATCACTAACTTTCGACGCCCATGTTGGATGTTGGTATCCTTGACCTTGATCCAAATAACCTTGAACACGGAAAATCCAAAAAATCGCGAAAAAATTCGAAAATTTGTAAAAAACCATTGAGTAAAAATTACATGCCTAATACAAGAAACCATGTCAGTTAGGTGTGACCCCAAAAGTTCGGTTATTTTAAAGATGGCAGATCACAGCCACTCCCTGGTACGACGATCAGCAGACGTCTGAATTCCGACCTCTATAATTAATTTTCTATATAGCCTATCAAACTTACAACACAAAAGCTAATTATTGACTTTATGTAGCACATTAACCCCCTCGCCTTTTCCAACACCGACAACACACCTTTCGTCGCTTTACTTATCTTGCCATTTAATTACCATAGTTCAGCAACCAACAATATTTACGCGTGTCACCATCAATTCAAACAATTCCGCCCCTCCCCTCTTTCGCCCAACACTTATAATAACACGCAATAGCTTGTTCCATCGTCATGCACCCTCGCCATCAACCAGCCACACGATTTCCCACCCCTCTCTCTTTCTCTAAAATGAAACCCAACCGATTCCTGCAAAAATGGCTAGAACAGTGGTCAACACGAACCCACCACACCACCCAGCTATACCAACAGTCGATGAAAACTAATCTCGAAAAAGTCGACTTATATGAATGACCGGACCAACTAACCAGATGCGAAACATTACTGAAAAATGTTCTCCAGTTTATATGCTTACTTTTTAGAACCCAGCCGATTTCTTAATCGACCCGAGTACTTCAGATCCTACCATGGCCCCTCCTCCTGCACACACTTGCATAAATTTTTATCTAAAACAGACTCTCACAATCGATTGTACACGCCACTTAATTAATAAGTCTTTCAGAGAAGCAGAATGGTCTGAATAAGAAATTAAACTCGCATTATTATGTTTGAATAAATTTTATTTATTTACTTATTATTTTCATTCTATCTTTCTTATTATTTCAAGCATTCAAACTTTACATTTCTCAGATGTTCGCAGATCATTGACAGTAGCCAACAGTCTCATCTGATATAACACTGATCCTTCAGTTCATTAATGATAGAAGATAGCTCGTTAATGTGCGAGAAAGTTCCATCTTCTTGCAAAGCGATCAAAGGTTTCAGTCTATCTACAAGTTCATTTGGGTCTTCGGTAAACATTTCTGTGTTCTCAGCATCTTCTGCCTTCTTCATTTCACTCGTTTAGCAAATGAAGGAGTATTCTCGACGCCTTCGTCCTTCTTTACACCACTTGTCGAAGGAAACTCGCTGGTGAAATGTGTGGGAACATCGAGAGAATCATCATCCTTCTGAACATCTCCATCAACACCGTCTTCAGAGTCATTATCATCAATGCTGTCTTTATAATCGTCTTCCCCACCTGTTTCATCATCAATATCAAGTTTACTTCTCTGCGTAGAAGTCGCATGGTCATCATCAGTATTTATAGCCGATGACAGTTTATTTTGAAGTTCGTCGACTTCACACGAAAGTATTGCAAGTGCACATTGCACACAAACCGACACTTTGACACTCATTACGTATTTAGCATTAACTGTCTCATCATTATCGCCTGATGAATCTGTACCCACCGATGCTGCATGGGGTATTAGCGACATAACTTGCTGGCTTCCAGTAGATGAACCCTTGCAGATCTCGATGTGTTACTTCAATATATCGACTTTCATAAATTGCATGTAACCAATTGCTGTAATGATTCTTCACGCGAAAAGGACTCTTTGTACAGGTGGTTTTCTCATGTCGCCGGGCATGGAAGCTTTTACTTTATATCATTTCACTGTAGCAACACTATTTTCTTTGTAATATTCCAGCTATGGGAGAAGGTACATTAATAGAGGTAAGTTCTATAGTAGACTTCGTACGATCATTGTCATGCATCATAATCATGATAAATCTAACGTTCTTTCTACAATAGCAACAGTGACCCCTATATAAACACTCCTGCTCTGCAAATGACCAGTAAATGACCACTCCTGTTACTCAAATTACCCTTAAATGACACTTCCTGCT
Organism: Clitarchus hookeri; assembly: GCA_002778355.1. Taxonomy (NCBI): domain Eukaryota; kingdom Metazoa; phylum Arthropoda; class Insecta; order Phasmatodea; family Phasmatidae; genus Clitarchus; species Clitarchus hookeri. The sequence continues at coordinate 16,161 of NQII01012851.1, forward strand.
CCGCAAATGATTCCTCTGCTCCAAAAATGACCCCTTCTGCTGACCCATATATTAACACTGATTGCAATATGTGCGGTGCCGATGGCTGTGCGTGCGGTGCTGATTGCGGTACCGATTGCGATGCTGATTGATGGAAAGATTGATGGAGAGACTACTCCTGCGGACTGACTCCTGCATGCGATGTCTGAATGCCTGCATGTGATTGGCCAGCTATAATCACATGAGAACTCGGTGATTGGCTAACCGTTTTCCGCACAATATTTAAAAGTAGCAGAATTAAAATTAATGTAATTAAAAAGTATTGTATAAAATGCCACTGTAATGTATGTACAAATATAAAACTACATAAAAACATAATTTTTAAAATTGAAGAACTGAAATTTTTTAATAAATAATATCGATTTGATAAATTATGCAATTAATCAAAGCCCAGCATCATGCGTGTGAGTATATCGATGATGGGAAAAATAACTATTGAAACTGGATGGAAATAAGATATTTTCGAAATGGAGTTGGTATTAAACAAATATGATTTCCGACGTGCGGTGTGTTGATGCAAAAATACCTTGTCACTGTAACTGTATGGGATTACTTTTCTCTCGTGATGACGATATGGGGTGGTACAGCCAACATGCCAGGATGGATGAATAACTACAATTCGTGGTGTACAGATGCTGCAGTGAACTGACAAGCTGTTGGGTTGTGGTTATCTCCTCCACGTTGGCGTATAACTGAAAAAGAAATTCTCCAGTCTGCCTTGGTTCAATGTTCTTGGTTACAAAACAGAAAATCCTTCGATCGTATGTTCTTACCACAGATGGAATGTGTTGAGGTAATAGTGGCTGTATCGGGAGAGCAACGAGCCACGGAGGTGTCTGCACCTGATGTAATATGTACACGATAGAGCCCCAATAGCTGAAATGTCCGATGAGTAAATAACTTCACTATAGAAAAAGCCGCGAGACCTTTGACTCTATCTTCGCACCTAAAACCTGTGTTGTATCGAATAGGCAGACTTTGCCCCCATTTCGTGAACCATGTCATAAAGTTATGCATTCTGAGGGTCAATCCACAGTTGGGCAAATAATTTCTCCAGTTTGGAGGAGTAACCTCACCACCAAAAAAAAAACACTAAACTTCGAATAAGGAGGCGAGGCCTCCATATTCAGCTTCGTCGCGGACGAAGCTGAGGTGTTGCAGACCAAGGTGTTGCAGACGATGCTGAAGTAACGAAGCTCAGGTGTCTTTACGAAAATCGAACTTTTAGGGCCATGCACATCCAACTTGGTTTTTCGTATTAGTTACGTAATTTTTACTGTACGGTTTCTTACGTTTTTGGTTATTTTTCACGATTTTTCCTTTATTTTCTGAGTTTAAGGACATTTTGGTCATGGTCATGGACACCAACTTCCAAGATGGGTGTCGGAGTCGGCGATTTCATACTTTTCTTAACTTTTAAAAGTTTTTTTTTTCAGTTTTTTTTACGATTTCTCTAAATTTTTATATGATTGGAAGGTGGTGGTGTTGGAGAGTGGGTGATGTTAGTGTAATGGGACGAGTGTTAGTTTAACGTAATATATTACTCTTTATTTTGCATTTTTTTATTATTTCTTTTATGACTGGGTAGGGCGTGATTGGGAAGGTGTTTAGGTGAGGGTGGTGGGATGAGAGTGATGTTAATGTTGTATGTTACAACATTTTTGGAATTTTTTTATTTTTTTGCGGTTTTTCTCGATTTAAATATTACAGTAAATACTTAATGTTTGGGGTATCCAAAATTTTTTTGGAAATGGATGACATGGGAGCTCTCTATTTGTAGATGCTAAAAATATTGTATAATGTCCAATACTGATAAAATATATGCTAAAGTCGTTATTTAGCGGCCAATGGTAATATACCATTTATTGGTATGGAGGAGCGATAATTTCTGTTCTGTGAGGCCAATAATTAATTTAAGGGAGGAGGGTGGGTGTGGTGGAGCGGGTGTGTGCGGTAAAGATGATATGTTTCTCGATTTTTTTAATTTTGTTGCGCGGGTTGTTTGAGGCGATGAGGGTGAGTGAGGGTGTTGGAAAGGTGTAGAGGGGTGTTAGGGGGGTTAGGGAGCGTGGTTAGTTGGCGTGTTGGTAAGGCGGTGTGGGGTAGTGTGTAGAGGGGGAGGGTGAATGAAGTGAAGTGTGTCGTAGGTGCAGGATTATTGGCCGGGGGTGCAGGCCAGGTCCGCTGATCCTACCTTCCGCTTGACCTGCCACGGAGTCTCGAATCCTCTTCTCCTGCTCTGAGGATTAATTTAATCATTCTGCTAATAGCCTCTAATCCTTTTGCTAGACTGAGAATTGTTCGGTTCCTGATCGAGGAGCTTTAAATCCGCTTTCCTCAGAATTACATTTTTTATTTTTATCTTTTAGTGAAAAAGTGATTTTTTGGTAAAAAAAAAATTAATTTCGGAAGAATTTGTTATGTTAAATAGACACTCTTGTCGATAACATGGCCGTCCTATGCCACCGGCGCTGACCTCCACCTGTGACGTTATGGCGGACAACTCTGACTCCGACATGTCAGATGCCTACGCCAAAGCTCCGTATATACACTACTTATTGTATAAATTCAACTCGTTATATTAACTACAGTACGTCAAATTTCCAACGAATGTTACAAAAATTTCAAATAGAAGTGCAGGCCTTTTTTTAAACATATGATTACTTTATTAACAATAACTCAATACTTAAATCATGCAATATTAAATATGAGGAAAAATATAAAATCTTGAAATCCTAAATCATGTTATACGAGTTTTCAGTAATTCTACATCTAATATGTGTAATTTACGAAAAAAAAAAAAAGATTAGTAGTATACACGGTCATCTGGTAGTGAGTAGAACTGTTTCGAACAGCATTAGAACCTTAAATTAATTATGAGACGGTTTTCGTTTAATGTGAGTGGTTGTATACACGTTGTTCATTCGCAGCTCTTTACGACCAAAATGTAATTGTAATATAGACTAATGGTTAGAATTTGGAAGGCTTGCTGAAATAAACTAAACCAGATTGTACTCAATGAATTTAGTATAAAAATTATAACAGAACGTAACCTAAACCTATCCCGTTAATCCGGATTTACAATATTCAGACTGATATTCACAGCTGCATGTCAGTATTTTATAATTGTATTACTAAATAAAATTTTACTGAATTGATGATGGTTGTTTCTTTAAATAAATTCATTGACTAAGGAAAGCATTATCGGCGAACTCAAGGTAGAAAAATGCCTGCGTGTTCATACTGCATATCAGTGTCATACAAATTAAGCGAAAAATAATTTGATAACATAGCTAATGGAGTGATTTTATTTGTTTGTCGTTTGGGGCCCATTTGATTGAAATAGGCCTACTGTTAGAGTAGTGGTAACATAACAAAAAGTAAAACGGTTAGGATACCTTCCCTGTGTACTGGGGAAGAGTTTTATTTTGAGTCAGTATTTGATGAGCATTCTTCAACTCGTTCTGATCCACTGCAACCTCTCCACCTGATACACTTGTATCAAGTGGCCAGGAAGGAAAAGAGAAGTAAAGACTCAGATTTCAAATTGTGCTTCATAAACTCAGAAGAAATATTAATATTTCACTGTTCTGAACTGTGCTCCTGAAACCAATACAGAAAGGATTTTTTCGCGAATGAATTGAATTATATTATTTTTTGCTGTAGCACTTTTGGTTTTTCATTTTTTCATTACGCCACCAAAAAAATACAAATCCTAAATACAGATACTTTTAAATTATTTTGAAAATTGTTTTAATATATATTTGCTGACACATTCTGAGGTTTATCTACGAGTCTTAAGGCTCCTACTAACTCTTACTCGTTCCTCTGTGTCGCTTTATATAATTTCAAATGTGGATAACGAAATAACATGTCAAAAACAGTATCAAGATCGTCAACACCCGTAGTATTCAGTAATGGTTGCTCTGAAATCACTTAAGTTTGAATGGGAGCTGGAATCCTGGTTACTCCACCACCATCAATACACGTAAACACAGTATGAATTTTAAATAAATTTAGCATAACATCTTATCAATCTATCGTCATGGTCCTAATTGCATTTGAAAAAAGATAGGTCAAATATAAACAACGCAAAATATTATTAACGAAATATATTAACTTCACAGTAACGTTTTAAAATAGATTTTAAAAATCGCTTTGAGTCCGCTAATTTCCTAAGCTGTTGATCGGTATTTGTTCTCTCAACCAAATTTCTGAACGAAATTAGTTTCGAAGAAAAGGGTGAATCTTCGTCAATGGTTATTCATGATCTCGTAATAAAATATCAATGAAAAGTCCAGGAAAAAAAATTGTCATCTTTAAAAGAGTTTTTTAAAATCAATGTATTTATTAGGCCATGTTATATAAATTTCAACATTTTAAATCACGAAATTTAAAAAAAAATTTATTATTTACCACTTTAATATGGTTTTGGTTTCATGTAGATGGGATGAATAGTTTTCGAAGGATAATTGAACTACCGTAATAATCCTAAATTCTGCATGTGATGTGCTGCTGTTGGTATGTGGTGGCATATTTTGAAACTACTAGCAGTGGCCACCTGCTATGAATGGTAACTTGTCAGTTATGTAGACCGACTAGCACCTAGGAAGCACCTGACGCTTCAGAATCAGCTAATAAATAATAGCTACATAAGCAGTACTGAGTAAAGCAGCATTTCCTCAACTTTATCTCCCCACTGCCACGTATTTGGTAACAGCATTCGTACAAAATACATCAGTTCGTGCCATATCACTGCTTTAGAAACCAATTAATACCACAAATTTGTATTACCACAAATGTATATTTTGGTACCAGGTGGTGGAGTTGTAGGCGAAAGAACCATAACCAGTACTATTTTACTGAATTCCCTCAACTCGAATACGAATACGTAACCCGTCCATACACGGGAATATTTTATAAATTGTTTATTAAAGCCTCTCTTTAGTGTTGGGGGGGGACAGGAAATAATACCGGTCCATGGTTAAAAATAACCTAACTTTATACTCAAAAGAGGTACAGTCACATATTGTTCGGGAATTGAACATAGGGTGTTTCCCTGGTAAGATGCGTGTATAATTTGTGTTGTCTGCATTATCCCCAAAATTATATCTAAACTATAGAAACATCACCTATGGGTAGCATAGTTTAATACAGTGAAATAATAATGTCAAAAATGTCGAACTAGATATTTATTTCAAATTACGTGCACAGATGTACAAAAGTTCAATTGCATACATTTTTCTCCCTCCCCCCGCCCATCATTGTTACGTCAGGGAATAAGAAAAATTAACGTAAAAAACATGCCTCCTTCTTCAATAGGGCGCTGAGTGTGACTATGTCCCAAATCCAGTGGAACGAAAAATATTGCAGTTTATTTACGGAACTTCCTAAATATAAGATNCTCCCTCCCCCCGCCCATCATTGTTACGTCAGGGAATAAGAAAAATTAACGTAAAAAACATGCCTCCTTCTTCAACAGTACGCTGAGTGTGACTATGTCCCAAATCCAGTGGAACGAAAAATATTCCAGATCCAAGGCAGCTCAGTTTAGCACAAAATTGGCCCCGAAATGTGTAGGGTCTTTCGTTTTAAAGAGGTTTTTGTCACCTGTG
>NQII01012852.1:11026-21314 GCA_002778355.1 Clitarchus hookeri
GCATCGCAAGCGTTTTATACTTATGTAAACATAAAATTACCTTATTTTTAAATAAATTTAACTTGCACTTACATTTTATTTATAAATTATTATATTTTATTTAAAATTAATACAAATGAATAAGGGGAGAAAATAGGTGTGTCGATAATACATAGTAAGAAATAGTTCTCGTGCAAAATATTATTACACTGAGTGCGCACGAATGCGGTGCGTTGTCCCTTTGACATCATTTTCTGGACTCATTTAAGTTTTGCCTGCATTACGCCGAGGAACATCCTGAAAGTAGAACTTCAGCAGGGTTTCAGAAAAGTTGGAAGTAAACGCGAATGGACTATAGTGATCTACACTCGACACAACATAAAAAGGTGTATAACAAGGGAAGTCGCTCAAGTGTTACTGGTACAATTCGCTTTTTGTAGCTATGTTCCCTAGTCTCATAAACAGCTGCTGCTAGTAATAAGAACCAAAAACACATGATCGTTGATCGCAATACATGATATATTGTTATATCTCAGAGCAGATAATTACACAGAGGTGAAATGGCGTGGCATGGCAGTTACTTTGATGCAGGCGTACCCGTTCTCTGGTTAGCTGTGCGAGACTTTGGAATGAGCCTTATGTCGGTTTGGCTACCGCGTGATGTGAAAGATTCCCTGTCGGCTGACCTACCGGCTGGCAAGTATATTACTAGGCGCTGATCAACGAACGAAGTTCTGACGTGTCGTTGGCATCTGACAACAATTTGCTGCGGTACGTGACATTCGCAGAATAAAATTTTCACCTCAGCATTCTTAAGTACTATGTGTTATTATGACAGCAGTACACTGCCAAAGAAAAAATGTTCCTTACAATGCTTAAAATTACACTGCCGGACAATAAAAAAACGCACACAGAAATGGCGTCGGATGATATTGAATCTTTATAGAGGTAGTGATACAGATGAGAAATTCACATAGCCACAAAAACAGAGCAGCCAGATAATTAATTATGGATCGGTGGTACACCGTCCGGTCTTCTCCAATAGTGCATCGCACCGCTCCGCACTACGACACACGCTGCAACGCGGGCTGGCATGGAGTCCAGCAGACGTCGGATGTTGTCTTTAGGCAGACGGGCCCACAATTATTGCACAGTATGTTCCAAATCCCGGATAATGTGGCACGCCGGCAGCTGGCGTTTCAACTGATCACTCATGCTCAGTTGGTTACACGTCAAAGGAGCGGGCAGGCCATGGTAGTGTTTGGACATGGAGAAGGTATTCCGAGGCTACCCATACCGGGTATGGTCGGACGTTATACTAATAAAATATCACACCTGGAATCCCGGCCAAAAATTGGAGCAGATGAAGGCGTAGGATCTCATCCACACACCGCTGAGCCTTCAATGTCCCGCGTAATACGACGAGAGTGGGTCGACTATCGTAGGCTATGGAGCACAAGATCATAATGCCTGCCGTGGAGGAAGTGGGCTACTCGACAGCGAGACTGGAATTGTGGCGTTCACCAGCGGCCCTACACAGCCGGGTGCGATGATCATCAGTCCCCACAATGAAGCGTCGTTCATCACCAAACACCATACATCACCATTCTGTGGCGTTCCACATTGCTCTGGCCTGGCGCCGCTGCAAACGGAGCTGACGTTGTTGCAGAGTTGATGGCAGCACACGTAATGGGCGCTGAGATCGCGTATTCGCCTCCGCAAGGCGCCGGAAAATGGTTTGTGAACACACAGGATCCCCAACACTAGCCAGTAACATAGACCGGGTTGCCATGAGATCCCTCCGCGCCTGACATACGATCCGTCGATCCTCTCGGCTAGTAGTCGATCTCGTTCGTCCTGAGCCGGTCCTCCGTGTGTGGGTGCCTTCACGTACCCACTTCTCCCGCCAGCATCGGACAGCACGGTCCGAACTATACTCATGTTAGACTATACATAAATATGACCACCCGGCGGTTTTCAGCCCGATTATGAGTGCGTCAATTGCGTATAGCGACGTCTTTGGCATCTTGCCGACATTCTTCTTCACTGTGTACTCTTTCTTGATGTCGTCAGGTGTTTCTCGCGTTAATGTCGCTTTGACGACACGCCAGTGTCTACTACCGCTGGTCGGTGCTTGCAGCGCCACTGCCGGTTGTGCGGTCACACGCAAACGAACCAACACGGGTTACTGTGCATTCCAGCTCTTACGCTCGCTATTTCCATCGTTTCGTGGTTGTCGCTTGGTTTATTCATGATGCGCTATTTTTGTTGTCTGACCGGGTATATATATATATGTGTGTATGTATGAGTGAGTGAAAGGGTTAAGATAGAAGGAGAGTTAAATGGAACACTGCACGCAGCCCTACACGATACAGAAGTATTTAAAAAGTAGCACACTCTCTACCAAAATTGTCAGAAAATTATTATTTGTATGTTGCAAATGAAAGGAGAATGCTTATATTTTGTAAGATTGTAAATATTTTACAGGAAGTTATTTATTTATATGTTTTAGAAATCACTTAGTCAATTTTATTTTTAATCAAAATTTAAGAATATTTACGTTTAGTGTGTCAGAAAACACATTTTGTAAAAACAATTAATAAAACTATTATAATAATTATACTGGTTATATGTTATAATAAGTTATAATAACATTCGCAAAACGTTTAATTGGTTTCATGCCTATCCATTTCAGCCACAGTAGTTATAACTATTATAACTAAAATAAACGCAAATAAAATCAATAATTAAAATTAGTTATTAATACTAGAACCAAGAGCTTTATGAACCACCATAAATGTAAATGTGCATACATTTCAATTACGTTTAGACTTCAGTTAACAGAATTAAGCAATCTTCTTTCGTATGCAACATATTGTATTTTTTCGACGATTGTGGTAGAGTGTGTACTACTGTTTAAAGAGTTGTGCATGTTGTACAGTCGGATGCAGTGCTCCACTGGAAGGAAGCCAGTCTTCTTCTTCCTTGAACTCGGAGGTTAACGTGGCAGCTGATGCGTTGTTGGCAGGTTGAAGGGGTTCCTGAGCGTGGACATCGACTTGTCGGGGCTGGAGGTGAACCAGTGCGACACGGAGGCCATGTCGCCGCCCAGGGACCAGATACAGGTCTTCTGGGGCACGCACAAGTGCCACAACCAGTCCACTAAGGTCAGTCGACTTACCATTAGCCCTCCTTCGTTAAGTCGTCCAGTAGTTGAATCAACGTTTGCACCTGAAGTGGTAGAATCCATGCAAGAATTGCACCAGTTGACAAGTTTTCGTTTAAATGTAGTAAGTGGTGCAAATATCCTATTAATATTGATTGTTTACATATTTTTATAAATTTATTTATTTACATACCTTATAATATTAATTTATATAGGCTGTTCACGGTAAAGCGACCATTTTTGAGGCCCTAGTTACTTTTTTTTCCTATCAGCCATATTTTTTTTTTATCTTTCAACCGCCTTTTCAAATAATATTGACACGTAAGTGATATACACATTGTATATTTTCACCGAACTTGAAAGTTAACTTCTATGGCTACAACAAACTATATTTATTGACCATTATTCCAAATAAGAGGGCTTCAAAAAGTGCTCACTTTACCGTGAATAGCCTATACTTAGGGTTGAGGGGAGGGAATAAAAGGCGATAGGGGCGATCGATACTCTTTGATAATCCTATTTCTTGGCTGGTTATGACAAACAGGAAAATAAGCTGGTCTTATAAGAAGAAAATCTGTAAGATATAATTTTCATTTTAATAATTTAAATGCTAAGCCAGCTATTAAATATATTTACAGATCTAGGTTACACATTTCGGCTCAAAACATAAACTAATGCCAGAGAAACACACATGATTTTATCATTAATTAAGCTTAATTACTGCTAAATTTTACCTTTATAATAAAAAAGATCTCGGGGAAAAAAATTTTCTGACGTCACCTGTTTATGTGCACTTTACGAGCCACTGGAGTGTAAATAAAAATGTTAATTACTGGCCGAGTCTCAATTAACAACATATCATTGAGTTAATTGTGCCCCAATCAAGTGTTATTTCGTATGGAACATGATATACACTTCGTCATGTTCATTTTAATAACAAAACCAAAATTCTTTTTTTTTTTCATAATATATGAACATTATTTTGAAACGGTATGATCAAGTTTTCTTGTAACATCCTGATAATAACTAGGGAGGCAGTGGAACAAATTTCGTGCAAGGTTTGTCTTCAAAGGCAGAGGAATTTTCGTAGTATCTGTCCCCTAGCAACACTTGGGCATAGCCTTTAAAGTATTGAAATGACGTGTGGCGGAATGTTACAGAATGGGCCGAAAAGCAGATCCTAAGCAGCTCTTTTTAAAGTGCTCAGTTAACATTGAACAACGTACAGAACACGTAATTTACTCAAGGGGTCATGAGTTCCATTCCAGTAGGGTTTTTGTTGTGACTGGTTTTTCCATCCCCATCCCAGAACTCCGGCGCAGTTACTTTAAACGTCCAAAACTTTTTTTCATGATATTTTATGGTTTTGTGGTGCGTAAATGGCAACCTAATTGAAATAGTAAATCATTTTTTTTTAAATAGCACTCATCGCGTTATTTGCCTTCAAATCTATACAGTTCCCTTCATTATTTTTTTAATTATTTTTCACTAATTACAGAAATACAAAGTAACGAAGTATTTGCTTCCAACGCAATTGAGGACCTCAGTTGAATACTCTAACTTGAATGTATCAAATTTTATAAATACAATAGTTTAAATAGATGCAGCTTATCAGTATATGTGATCTGTTAAAGCTATATACAAAGCATAATCTGCAATATAATTCAGGAATAGTTTTCCTTTTGGCGAATAAGAGGAATGCGATGGAAGCTAGGACCCAGAATTCCGTAACTCACTGCCTTCAAATCACTGCCTTACCAGTAGCATCCAGTCGCGGGGAAAAAACAGTAGGATATCGGTGATTTCGGTGGAGCAGTCTCCTGCTGATTTCCAGGTTCATGCCATTCATTCGGAATCAGAGGTTTATTAAGAGGATTTGGGGAGCTAAGAGTATGGTAAACTCTTCTCCCTTATTAAACCGCAGAAATCTCCGTCCAATAAGACAAGTTATTGACGTGTGACAGACATCATTCGTTTTTGGAACTGCATTACGTATTATCATAAACATCTGCTGCCAGCAACATAAAACACAAGCCCAGTTTAATTGGTCACGATATATCACAGAGCGTTATAATGATAACAGTGCCGATATGTGTAAAATGATAGGTACAGTGTAAATGTCGTTTTACTAAATTTTAGGATAAATTTACTTGAACTCAGAGCAAAAGAAACATTGGCATATGTAGGTGTAAAATTACAGTGACTTCGGTGGAGACTCCGCTGCCACAGTGTAGTTAGTATACTTCCTAGATACCTAGGTGTATGGAGTTCAGCCCCAAGACACACTTACGTCCAACTCCTACCTTGGACCTCCGACTCCACAACTAATAGGGGCCTGCAGAAGTTGCATTATTATTTGGCATCAAGCTGGCCTTCACAGTCATGTATGTACTGCAGCCAGCGCCGTACGTTGATTGGCTGCTGTCTAGGTCTAGTTGTGAAGCAACTTCCCTTTCGACTGTATGGCACAAGGTCACGCCATTATGAAGTGTTTATTCACTGTTGCCGAATTACCCAGGGCATGCCAAATAAAACACGGCCGAATGACAAAAGTAGAACAAACGTACACGTTTTTAGATTATAACCAGTCACCAAACAATAAAGCGAAATTTGCAGGCTTCAACCAATTAGGTTATGTTAAATAAAAATTAACACTTTCAGGCCCACTTTAAATTACGGTTTCAGGTGTTGCAAACAAAGCATTTTTGATGCGTGCTGTACTTAAGTCGACACAACACTTGTTTCGTTGTCACAGCCAATAAGCTGTAGGCTATATGTTCGGCTACAGTTGTATGAACCAATTATGACCTAGACCAGTAAGACGGTTTGCTAACTATTTACCCACAGGTAAGATTATTGGTCAATTAAATTCGCGGTGTGCAGTAAAACCTAACATTTATCTACACGTGCGTAATGTATGCAATTGTGTACACTGGATCTGAATGTATTAAATGGGACAGAATGTTGTTTGCGCGTTGCAGTGCGAATACCGGGCCGGACAGCACTGGGCCCGCGGAACCTACCAGTGCGTGTGCCGCAGAGGGTTCTACTCCACCAGGCACCCGACCGGCTTCAACGGCACTCTACTTGAAGGTGAGCACCTCTGCCCCATCACTCTCCTCTTTCTTCGGCGCCGCGCGCGAACAAAATTACTACCGGTGCACTATGGTCCATTCACGGTTACTTCCAACTTTTCTGAAGCCCTGCTAAAGTTCTACTTCCAGGATATATTTCCGCATCATGCTAACAAATCTTAACCAAGTCTAGAAAATTACACAAAGGGACAGCGCACCGAATTCGTGCGCACTCAGTATAATAATGTTTTGCATAATTACTATTTCTTACTAGGCATTACCAACAAACCTATTTTAGCCCTGTTTTTATTCATATTAATTATAATTTAAAAATTATAATTTATAGATTAAATGTAAGTTAAAGTTTAATTTATTCTAAAATAAGGGAATTTTATGTTAACACGAGTATAAAACGTTTGTAACAGATTACGTATTTAGAAAAAAACTAAGGAAGTCTAGCATGTGGTGATTTTTCAAAGGTTTGATTCAAAAAGTGTGAATAAACCGCGAATATACTATAGCACGAGTTACTGAATCCATGGCCTTACCTAGCAGATATTTGCGGAGCGGGTTTAGCAAATCATTACAAACTCAGCATTAAGTAATTATTAACATGAGTTGGCATTCTTTATTTTCTATTTAACAACAAATAAAAATTGCAAATACATTACAAAAAAAATATGTATTTACATCTCATTTATTTTTCTTATTGCTACTAACAACACAAATTATACATTTGATATTGTAGAATTTTTAATACTCTGCAGTCGTGTACTCATGATTTTTTCATCTTGTGGCATACAGTGCAGCATCTAGTTCATCCCGAGGCAGCTGGGAAAACACAGTTTCTTAATCATTTCCTGTTTTGTAACTATTTTAACCAGAAAATTTTACTACACACATACCACATACATTAAAAACTATTAAATGTAAGAACTGAATAAACCACGTGGATCACACTGTTTTTCTCTGCTTGGTTGGAGAGACACACGTGGTATGTCATTACTAAATGACTCTGCAGCATTCCAACTTCTGGGGATGCAATTTATTGAAATCAGAATGGAGTATTAACAAATATGTTGCCTTCTCCTGCATTAGACTGCCCAAAAACGGCAAGTCTGTTAGGTTAAGCAAATCTGCTTTGTGGCACACAATAATTCCTTAGAAAGTACCAAGTTACACTGTTATGTTTTTTTTATCATTTTTCAATAGGCAATTACCTGTACTTTACACTTCAATTGTAAAACTACAGCATGTTTATCACTGGAATGTTCATCTGTGCCAGCTGTAAGAATATTTCTGTATGAAGAGGCATCTCTAAGAATTTTTCGTAACACAACTGAAGTAAAAAAAAATTCCCACTTTTTGGGTTCACCCATGACTGAATCACATGCATGTGTACGCTTTTCGTGGTTAATTAAGCACTTTTGAAAGCCCTGCTCAGCACCTACTTATCTGCTTCTTTTTTTTATCTCTCCACCGATAGCATTCCGCATTTTTGAAAATTCATCACCGCATCCACCGAAGTACGCCGGACGTTCGGAAACTAATGTTTGGGTCGAGTTCGTTTTCATCGATGTATCTACCGGTTCAACCAGCCTGATAAGTCGATAGATCTGGGTGATATGCATCGGAACATTAACCGATGAATTTTCGAGCACAACCCACATACTCGTATTTATACAGGTTGGAACTGAACTCTACCTACAAACTTCGGCAGGTGATTCCCCATCAAAAATAGGTATATAATATATACACAACATATAGCCTAAGTCTATCCCGAAGGGGTGAAAACCGCCCTTGAAATTGTACTGTAGTTCAAGCAGAAGTTTTTTTTTTTTTTTGCTACTAACACATCCAGAATGAATTATTAATGTCTGAGTTTATGGATACTGCTTTATTAAACGACGAAGTACACGGCACAAAAATATGGGCTCCAACATCAACCCCTATTCATGAAAAGTAAAGATTTGGCAGCACATTTATACAAATAAAAATGTAATGGTATCGGTTTATGTGTTGTTTCCTGTGGATTTGTAATTTGCCGTAAATGGTGAACAAAAATTACGTCTTGTGTTTTTGAGCTAAGTGCCACCATTTTCGAGAAATTAATTCCTGCCGATGAAGGTCACTTGGGGTTGAGATGGAGTAATGTCGAAATTACATGGTAATGAAACGGGTGTGCCCCGAAAAAAAAACCCACTGGCCAAAGGTGATGTCTACACATTTCCCAGATACGAATATTCATGTCAACCCCGCCGGGAATCGAGTCCGATTCACTATGGTGGGAGGCGAGCAGTCTAGCCATTGCGCCACCACGGAGCCTAATTGCATATCAGTGATAGTTTGTTGGGGTAGGTATGGATAACACATAAAATACGACATGTTCCAACATTACCTGGTGCCATTTAAAACAGCAACATCATGCACCAACAGCAAAAGTGTTGTTCGTTGAGATTCATTGTTAGTATACTATGAATTAATTTCTAGAAAACGACCGCATCTAACTTAAAAATACAATACGTAATTTTTGTTCACCATGCACTTTGCATAACAAACCCACAGGAAACAACAAACAAAGCGATAAAGTTACATTTTTATTTGCATAAATATGCTGCCAACCCCTCACTTTTCATGGATAGGGGTTAATATTAGAGCCCATATTTCTGTGCTTTGTACTTCGTGGTTTAATAATGTTGTATCCAGAAACTAAGATATTAACCATTCATTCTGGCTGTGTTACTAGCAAAAACAAATGCTTGAACTACACTTTCAAGGGCGATTTTCACCCCTTCGGAATAGACTTAGGCTATACGTCGTGTATATAATTTAGACCTATTTTTTGATGAGGAATCGCCTGCCAAAGTTTGTCGGTAGAGTTCAGTTCCCCTATATGTATATATATAATAAATATACCGGATGATCACGAACAAATGATAATAAACACCAGAGTGGGCTAAACAAGCATATATTAAGCATATTTCATCGAGAAACCAATAGTCTAACGGCCATAGTGAACCTGCTATTGGCAGAGGCAATGTGCAGGGGAGCCTGTGCGCAGGTCTGCGTGCCTAATAACAACGCTCAGTACCACATGGTCACATTCTCAGAGGTGCTACGTATCTATAGTTTCTGCAGGATGTGTTACCAGAATAATTGGAGGAAGTTTCCTTAGATGCTCTGAGGTGATGTGGTTTCAGCAGGACGGGGCCCTGCCTCATTTCGCCATTGCGGTTCGTTGGTACCTAGACACGCACTTCCCTAACCGGTGAATAGGTAGAGGAGGCCCCATAGCATGGCCACCACTCTCACCTGACATCACACCACCTGGCATCAGGCTGTAGGGCCACATCAATTCGATTGTGTATGCGACACCACTTGACACGAGGGATGAGCTCATTACGCCGGAAACCTTTACACGTGTGCGTCGCAACATGCTTCAGCGCTGCACCGCCTGTGTGGTCAGCGGTGGCGGACAGTTTGAACAGAAACATCGAACAGACACTCTGTCCCCGTACCTTTAGCCCAAATGTGTAAATAAAGTGTCATTTCATTGCTCTGTCTGTAGCCAAGTTATTGTGATTGCCTACCCGCCCCTTCACATTGTCATTGCCATTAGCGGGTTAATTATGGGCGTTAGACCATTGGTTCCTTGATTAAATATGTTTCATTTGTACTTATCTACCCCACTCTGGTGTTTATTATAATTTGTTCGTGAACATCCGATATATATACAGGCTGATTCACAGCAACCGTATCACGCCTTTTTCTCTGAAACAACACGACACCGGGGGTTTGTGAAAAATAAAAGTGATAACTATACCATATATGAAGCATCGATTAGTAGTAACTCCATTTCCCAGAACATACCGGAGGTAGAGGTATTGAGGGTGAGCTTTGAAATTGCAAATGGGAATGTGGGTCATAAAAGTTATCGTTGGATAGATCGTCTAAAAGTAAACAACATTTACTAAGGCATTCTGTTTCTGACGTCTATAGTTTACGCACAACAAATTAAATCATCTAAGCATATGGTTTGTGACGTGCGTAGTTTACGCACAATGAAAAT
>NQII01012852.1:23801-39078 GCA_002778355.1 Clitarchus hookeri
AGAGAGAGAGAGAGAGAGAGAGAGAGAGAGAGAGAGAGCGAGATTTCGTGAACGGTAAAATTAAATAAAGGAAAATTGCAACGTTTAATTGCAACTGAGAAATTGTGTGCCTTGAACTGTGCACAAACATCACAGAATAATCAGATAAATGTGAGACTTAATTTTTATTTTAAAGGAAGGATCATGTTAAAAATAAATACGTCCGTGTGGTGTTTAATTTGTGTTTCCTATGTTATAATGAATTTTTTCATTTGTGGATTTATTCAGTTGCCTTTGTAATATATATGTGAATATATATAATTACAATTTCTCAAAATCAGTGGGTTTTGCCAGGTTCTTTAAAGGCTGGGGGTCTTAATAATATAAAAGCGTTAATAATTTACTAATTTCTTCACAAAGACTACAAAGTAAATACTCTCAACTTAATTTTTCACAAAAAAATTGCTATCACTTGTTATTTAATATTATTCAAATTAATCAATACAATTTAAAATCACCTCAAAGAAATTAAAGCAATCAAAAAACTGGAATCAGTTCCAGTAAACAAAAACCTTATGAATTATGTTACACATCACATATCCGTGTTTGACAGTTCCAATATTTACAATAAAGTCCGTATCACACATACATACAGTCCCACGTTAGTTCAGTCCACACTCCAGTAGTTCGGTATGTTCTAGAGTGATCCGAGCGCCCCCATGTAGATTAGTCCTCCACTTGTCAGGTACCACGCCCTCTCTTCCATCCACAACGCAAAAATACTCGTCTACCGTCGTCTCGCGCCGTGCGCCGTCGTCCGTCATTTTCGCTGATGTGTCACACTGCATCAGATTTTCCCAATTACCGCACTTCAGCCAGATGGCTACCACAAAGAGTGTCTCCTCTCTGGCTGTGGGGGGTATTTATAATGTCGTTGGCTCTGGTCCATAATCTTCTACAAATGCCGCGTTGTGTTGAGCAAAATAATTACCAGAAAATGTTTGCTTATCCTCCCAAATCGTTGACTCCTCTGGCAGGGGGTTTGAGAGGCTGTTACGCCAGCCACGTCGGCTCTCAATCATTCCCTTAGCTGCCGGATAACGGGTTGATGTAGCGTTGAGCGGGTCTGCTTGGTGGGAGGGGAGAGTCAAGGTGGGTATTACCGCCCACACACACAGTGCCATACCGCACATAACCATGTATTATATATTCGGGGTCTCGTCATAATTTCTTAATCAAACTTTTGAAATATCACCCCATGCTGAAAGGTTTGGTTGTTCCCTATTTATGTCGTATATCATAAGCGTTTTGTACTTGTGTTTACTTAAAATTACATTAGTTTTGGTTACATTTTAATTTTACTTATATTTAATCTATAAATTAAAATATATAATTTATAACTACAATGAATAAAAAACAGTAAGAAAAAAGGTTTGTTGGTAATGCCTAGTAAGAAATAGTTATTGTAAAAAATATTATTACACTGAGCGCGCACGAATACGGTGCACTGTCCCTTTGGTGTAATTTTGTAGACTTGGTTAAGCTTTGTTTACATTAGGCGGAGGAAGATCCTGGAAGTAGAACTTTAGCAGGGCTTCAGAAAAGTGTCAAGTAGCCGTGAATGTCCTATATCATGAAGCCCGCGTCCAGTACGAGAATCGACGCGTAATAATATAAACAACCTGATATTTGGAAATTCTTTCAATCGGTGTAACCCAGTGCACACCGGAACAACCACTTCTGGTGTACATGTTTGTGAATTTCCGACAACGCGGGGTTGCTATGGCCTAATAACTTTATTCATACAGCGATTAAGAATAACTGGAATTGTTACCAACTTAAGTTTCCTTCTAACAGGTTAATTCTTACTCTTGCTTGCATAAAACGAACAGAAACTAATTTGAATAAATTTTGTGTCAGCAAAGGGTTGCACGTCTGTCACGTTCAATGATTCTCGTCAGTCGTTGTTTGTCCCGTTCTTTCACTATCTTTTTCCAGCCGCAGCGATGTCGAAGATTTGATGTTTTACCGGATTCCTGATATTCACGGTACACTCGTAGCATGGTCGTACGCGGACATCCCAATTGTATCGCTACCTCGGAGATGCTATGTCCCATCTCTCGTGCGCCAACTATAACACCACGCTCAAACTCACTGAAATCTTGATAACCTGCAATTGTAGCAGCAGTAACCGATCTAGCAGCTTTTCCAGACGCCTGTTGTCATATATAGGCGCTGTCGACCGAATCGCGTTACTCTGATTGGTTCCATACCTCTGTTATTTGCATACGTATGCCTATACCAATATTTTTGGCTCTCTAGTGTACATACTTACAGACACTGTAAGTATAGTGCTGAGAGTGTGTGGCTTGGTGGTCCCGTACTACGCAGTCAGCACTGGTCAGTCCTCTTGAAATCAATTTATTAGCACGTTTCCGGCTGGTCCGACTGCATAAAGTAAACAGCACGCAGGATATCCGAGTGCCATCACAATAGTAAAAAAGACACAGGACGAGTGAGTAAAGAGATTTGGGCGGCTCTTAATAGCGAGGTCTTGAGAGTCGATGAGGGTGATTGAGGTGGGCATGAAGTAGTGCCGGAATAAAGGGGCGGGGGATACAGGAGATCCCCGAGAAAACCCCGCCAACCAGCGGCATCGTCCGGCACGATTACCACGTGCAAAGAAACTCGATAAGGGTGGTATGAATTTTATGGGCTAGCTACTGAAGTATGAACGATTTGAAAACATGTAGGGATGTCTTTCCTTCAATCTCACCAATTGTGTTATTTTCGTTTCCCTTAATTAAAAATCTTTCCAACAGTCGTTATGCAGTAAGTTATCATGTCAGTTATATTTAAATTATTATTGCCTACCGGTAACGTATAATAAAAAATGTAAGGAATATTCAAAATGCATAGTTTTATGCATCAAAATGGACGATCTCAAAAACAGCTTTACCCCAGGCCAGCAAAATTTCCTCGGCGGCCCTAGGAAACACAGCAGCTATATATTCGATGTATGTGCAATAAGTGTTGGCATAGCATTTGTGTTGTTGCAGCGGCGTGGTCGGAGCAGCAGGCTAACATCAGCTCGCTGTACGAGGAGGTCTTCCGATGCAAAGCGTGTGCTCCTGGCTGCGGCAACTGCACGGATGCCTCGCTCTGCCTCGCACCCTACAACTGGGCCTTCAGGTAACGCAGGAACCATGCATCTTGTCAGCCCTTGCCACGCGCCTTTGTGATCTATTATTTTTCATTCTGGAGTCTGTGTGAATGCAATTCAAGAAATACATATTTTGCATAGAAAAAAGTTAAAATATTTTCCTTTAAATATAAATTCGTAATAAAAACTATACAAAATGTTACATTAAAGATTTATTATATATACATATATGCATAATTAAATGATAGAACCATACTTAACGTGGCCTCAGAAAAGTGTTAGCAACATGATAGTGCTTAAACATATTGACATGTACAAGTTTTGGGAAGCCAACACAAAAATGATATCAAAAAAATGTAAGAGCCAGATAAGATTTTTTTTTTATAAATATTTAGAGCAAAGGTTTTTTTACCAGAGTGATAAGACCCTGTAGTCTTTTATTACTAGATCTGTAAAAATTAATAAATATTTTCGTTTTGAAGTCATTCAAATTTTATATTTTTAATGTTGGGGAAATTATGTGAAGAATATAATAAAATCGTAATTTTTTTCCCCTATTTTTATTAGCAACTGTAGACTACATTTATTTCAACTGTAACTTGCATTATTTCTTCTTTTTCTCCCACATTTCTTTCATCCTTGCTCAATATTTCTCTTTTCCCTCCTCAGTACAAACTACTTTCTCTTTTTCTTCGGTTTTTTCCTGGAAACCTGTGTACATTTGTGCAACTTATCCCTAGGTAGTAAGCATCTTTTAATGTCTTATTGGGTAATTTGGATTTCCTCCGTGTCCTTTTCAGTTTCCTTCATCCATGTGTTAGTAAGTTTCGATTTTTTTTAAGTAGATGTAAAGTTTTCCTGTGTATGTTTGAGTCCATTATTTGAAGGTCTCCGTAAAATGAAATTATCGTCTTCATTTTAATTGCTTTTATAATTAAACTACTATTTTTTATATTATTAATCATTGACTATGGTCAGACTCGACTCCCCAAATTTTACCATTAACCATTTATCTTGCAGCTTTTGAATCACGTTTCATTATAAAAAACTGTGTTCCTAATGCATACTATATTAACTAAGCATTCCACACTCGTGAATCAACAGCACAGGACAATCAAGCCTCAATCCTGAAACATACTTCAGAACATATTTATCTCACACAAACCTTGACAAACCTCCACATAAATCTGAGGTAGGCCTCCAGGTACAACTCCGTAAATATATCACTTAAGACTTCAGACATTCCTCAAACAGCCCTTTACATGTAAAGCACCGCACTCGCTATCTTGTCTACACTAAGACCTATCCTCTGCGGCCCTAAGTCCTTTACAGGACTTTTTCGTGGGTAATAACCCCAAAAAGATTAGGGCCTACATTATATTAAGTCAAAAATAACACTTAAATTATTTTATTAAAAATGTAAACTAACTAAATAAAAACTGGAATTAGAAAAACATTTTATTAAAATACTTATGTTATTAATTTGAAATCAATTAAATTAAATGAGATATAACATAGTATAATCAATTATGAGTCACGAGACAAAGTGTTTTCACAATAATGTTTCTACCGTTATTTGGTTCATAAACATTTTACAACTTAAGTTTTCTCGGGATGTGAACAACCAAGAGGCATGTCGTTAATAGCCACATGAAAAGAAATTTATATTTCATTGTGAACTGCAGGAAAGTTAATCTATGACTAACTTACATAATTATGAAATATCACAATTAGGTAATTATTTGTCTAATTCGGAAGCTTCTGTGCCACCCTTTGACAACAGGACCTTAACTCAGTATGGAAGTTCACTGAACCCAAGCAGCTATATTGTGCTCTGCACCCAAGAACTATGGTCATCCCTTGACTCCTGACTTATTTCTTACTCTACCTCTGTGCACTTCTTTTCTGCTCCACTGGAGGCTCGTTCCCCCTCTATTAAAAACTGCCGTAATCGGAAACGCTGCTGACCTTGCCAGTTCCTGAAAGAGTCCTACAGAGGTTCTTGAACAATCTAGAACACTACAGGCCCCGCCTATCCTGAAGAAACATTTTGAGAGTAAAACGCCAACTGTCAGCAGATGCATTTGCCAGCACTCTGCAGCCCATGACCCAAAACATGGCCAATGCCCTCCGTGTCCCAGTTTCATGACTCCTCTGAGGTTCCCAACTAATGGGCCGTGATCCAGCTGTTTTCAGATAACAAAGAAAAATACGAATCTCAAAAAATACACATGACAATAAACTCGTAAAAACCACCTGAGAAATAAATGGATTATGGCACTCCTTGTGAAATTTTTCACAAAATGTCAAACCAGTAGGGCATGGCATAAAAATAAGACATTGAAATAAAATTATTTTATATTTATTTTATACGTTCAAACTTTTCAGGTCTCAACTGCAGGGAATTTGTGAGCAATCATTTTAACCCCTTCTCTTAAGTTTTTCTATGACTGAAGAAATCTCTTTCAGGTGCAAGTAATATCAAAATCGTTGTATAGTGAAGAAATGTCTGAATTTATCAACAAGTTCTTTAGGATTTCCAGAGAATACAAAGCCAAGGTACTAATCTCACATCTTCTTCATATTACTGGTCACTTTATTTCCATGGGAGAGATTTTTGAGTGTGTCGGAGAAAACTGTTATCTTCATCAATACTGTCTTATTTACTGTCTTTATCACTTTTTCTTCAACATATCCCATACATCATCAAGTTTCCTATTCTTTTAGGAGCCTTACTCTTGACATCAGTCTGCACAGCTAATGGTGATGCATTATTATGTGATTTCCTTATATTCTCATTTATTATGTAGTCGAGATCCAGATCACATGATTCCATAGACTGTTGAGTTGGATTAAGTATTTATAAAGGGGTGCCAGGTAGGTGATGAGGTGACATACAGCCATATATTGAGGTATTGGTGGTTTCAATTGCTGTTTCTCAGTAGGCTAAACATGACTCTCCTTACATAACTTAAAACTTTGAGTGCAGGACATACTGACTAAAATTAAGGCAGGGTAGAAGTAAGTCACCTATATTCACGGCATCGTGACCATCAGATCTGTTGGTCTCCATATTGCAATTTACAACTGTCCTATTGGTTGACAAAACACTGAACATGCCTACTAAAATGTACACCGTTCAGTACTGGCCGGCTCTCTGCCAATACAACGCGAGTTGAAAAAGGCCCAAACAAATGTTCTTTCCTGCGTAGAATAATATGTAATCCATCCTGCTCGTTTGAGAAATTTACACTTTTAATGTTGCTGGCGTAATATAATGCTGCAAAGAACCTTATGGAGGCTGCTGGTAAAGTATTATTTCTTCATGAGTATCTTCGAAGAATACAGGTGTCGTAATTTTTAGGCATACTACACACTGTTCAATAATAAATGTAGCTCAATAAAGCTTTATCATACCTTCACTATTCTCATGTCGCCAAGCATTGTAGTCAAAGATGATAAATTTATCCCACCATCTGTCCTGTCAATGATGGTGTTGGTCTCGACCCGAGATAAATGATCAGTGGCAAGCCTTTGTATGCACAATTCTACTTCGTACATGTAGAGAGATCTCTGCCACACTCTTATCAGTGTCTTAGCAATAACTAAGCTACTAGTACCTATTTTTATTACTATTTTATATAAAAATTTTCCTATCCACATATCACATCAGTGAGTGTTTCATTTCTCACAAAGTCCCAAGCATTTTATTTATTTCTGTTACTGAATACTAAACTGTTATGCTGAACTCATTGCAGGTGATTAAAATATCCCGTTGTTATATTTTCAATTGTTCCATCGTTACTATGTTTCTCAGGCAGGGCATAAAATAAATTAATAACACACTACTCTAAGCTGAAGCACACGTGGCTCCTTGTTACCTAACCTCGCGGCCATCTCCCCAACAACTGCCCTAGTCAAGGATACAAGATCTCCCCATTTTTATTCACAACCTTCAAATACAAACAAGGACACAAGTTAGTAGCACACTGTTACATGGAAAGTGCAAGTTACAATTCTTACTTGCAATACAAAATTTTAATACAATCAAGGTTACTACACAGGACAATTTTGCAAGTTACACTTCGTACTGACACTACAAAACTTTAAATGCAAACAAGGTTACTACACAGGACAATTCTTACTGACAATACTCTGGCATCCACCCCGGTGGGTCCCTTTTCCTACCCGACTTACGAAGGAGTGGGCTCTCAGGCTTCCCTTCATTGTCCCATCCTCGCCATTCAGAGTCACTGTCGGACTCGTTAGACCTCTCTGATGAAGCGGTGGCAGTGGGCTCTTCAGGCTGCACTTGGAAGCAAAGTGGTTAGGTTTACCACAACAAAAACATACTGCATCCTTGTCTTTCCCTCTTTTGTTAGTGTTGTAAGGGGCACTATTCGTGGCTGTCTGGTTGCTTGCAACAGCACTTTCAAAAGACCTGGGAATGTATTTTTCACTATAGTGGTTTTGAGAGTCCCGAACACGCGAGGAAAGCATTTTGTGTGCATCTGCATTAGGATCTGGGATATTGTGCTCACAATCTCTTGACACGTACGTTATATTTTCTGCTGCCTTTTCATTGGACAAAGCGATTTTCAGAGCTTTGTCAAACGACAACGTTTCACTTTCCAGATATAAAACCTGCGTAATGTACTTGTTGCGGAGCCCCACGCCACAAATTGATCATGTAATGCTTGACCAAGAAATGTTCCAAAATTGCAGTGACGCGTACATTTCTGCAGGCCTGCAACGAATTGTGTAATGAACTCTGTGCTGAATTATAAAGATTGGTGAAATTTATGCCGAGCTGCAATTACCAACGACGCAGGAGAAAAATATGTCTGCAGGATGGAAATTAGTTCGGAATATGATTTGTCAGCCGGTTTAACAGGCTCTTAAAAATCACATAACAGCTCGTACGTCACTTTCCCTGTAGACGAGATCAAAATGGCTTTCCTCTTCATGAGTCCGTCGTCACATCGCCGATGTCATTTGTGATAAAATATTGTTCCAAGTGTTCACCGTACGAGTTCCAGTCCTCTTCGCCAGCTTCAAAATTTTCTAACGTGATTTTTGCCATCCTCGTCGTTAATTGTAGTATCTTTATTTCACCTATAAGTATACATTCTGCTATACCCTCGTCTACTGTGTAATTCATTACATTATATTCCCGCGCATTGCTGCTAACTCCTAATCAGTTATTCCCTTCATATCCTACATGTAAGGTACTTTCTTATATCACTAGTTCAATTGCATTTTTTTCAGGCTGTTCACAATCCTCTTGTTGATTCTTAGCTGTTGCTTTCCTTCACTTTTTTTTTTCCTCCGAGTTGGGCTACATTCTGTTGAAAATGAACCCCTGGTGCTCTGCATCTTCCTTTAGGGTTAAAACAGGGACGTGGTTGTTGGGGTTTTTGTTGAGGTAATTATTCCAACCCTCAAAAGCATTGTTGGTTCTGGGGAATTTACCACGATAATTCCACATACCATGCCACTGCTCTACAAAGTGATCAAAAAACTCTCAAAATATTTTGGTTGTTTGGAGAGCTTTCTTAAATATTCAACTAGCATTTGTCAACTTGGTTGAGTGACAAGTAAGACAAGGCAGAACACATGCATACATGAAGTCCAACTTCCTAATTGTTAGTGTACTCATTTGCCCTCCCAAATGTTTGTACCTTTTTGTACAAGTACTGATTAAAACATAAATGCAATGAAAATCTGAAACAGAAGGAACAAAGACTTCAAGACTTTAATAGTTGCAACCTCAAAATGTGTAATACCAAAGTTCCAGTCGAGGATCTTATCCCTAATCATTCTAAAAACACCGCTGTCAGTCCCATTTTATTTATTCAAAAGAAGAGCACACACAAACGTTATTATGTTATAATTAACAAAATTTCTTCACTCGAGGTTCCTAGATTGATGTGGATGGTACACACTTGGCTGCACTGTTTGCTGCAGCTTTAAATGTCCCATTAGTTTTTAAAAAAATTCTTATTGAGTGCAGCTTTTCCTTTGCTGCTCAAAAATATTTAAATACTTTCCTGTGGATCTGAAAACTCGTCAGCCCTCACAAATTCACTTCCGTCATTCATTTTAATGAATCTGGTACCTGACAAATGTGTGTTGTCAGGTCTTGCTGGTTCCTTCGAATCACTGTAAAGTGGTTTAGCAACAGAATGAGAAGACATTTATGTTACAAGTTTGTAGTCATAATTGAATAATCGCCATACTTATTCTGTGTAAATTGAGGTTACACTGTAATTTCTTCTTTTCCTCTCGTTCCTTAGTTCGTTCATAGCAATAGCTGGTGAACAGGTATACTGTACTTTATACAGTGTTTTTCTTACTAGATACACATCCTTTACACTTAGACTTGTTGCATTTCACGTATCTCCATGAAATTGTGTTCGCTAAGTATGTATGATACTGTTTATGAATGTCACCTATTTGTTGTGACTCATTTCTTGTTTAGTGTTTTGATTTTGTCTGACATCTATGTGAGACTGAACAATGGTTACTGAATGCCATATTATCAGTCACTAGACTCTGGAAGGTGGGTATTTTTATATGGAGGAGGAAAAATACTGAGAACACGACCACAGAATTCTTCTTACTAAGAAATCAGAAAATTCTGACTCCTTCAAAAAGTTTGGGACTAAAAACGCTAAATAATTTTCAATGTAGAGTATTTATCTAAGTGTATGCACATTACGGTTACAACTGTAACAGTAGCTTAGTGTTCAAAGATGTTCTAATTTTATAAAAATAAGAGGGAAAATATGATTTCAACTGGAAGAACAAGGAAGAAAAAACTATATTGCCAAATATCGACAATAATTTGATAAATGGTGACGTTAATTTAAACAGAGTTTGAACATAAGGAACCGACCGTTTCTCTTAAGAAATATCACCTTAAAAATAATTTTGAGAAACCTTAGTCTCGAATGGCAGAAAACTAATTAACAGCATCTGCTTTAAATTATAATTCATATATTTGCCAGAAACTCACTTAATACCTTCAAGTTCTGGGTGATACAGAAATAAAAAAACCTACAAAATAAGTCGCGTAACATAAAAAAATTGTATCCTCTTAGATACAAAATAAATTTTTTTTAACATATTTCTTTAAGTTGTTGATTTACACCAACGTTGAAAGGACGATGCTTGATTATGGCTTCATCTATAATGCTATAGTAAAATGGAAATCCAGAGGCCAACGAGAGATTATCATGACAAAACGAAAAATGAGTTACCTAGAAGCTTGTTCCAAAATGTTACTTTAGTAAATGTGGTGAAATGGATAACAACACATATCATGAAATTAAACTGAATCTTTTCGCATCCAATGTAACAAATATGGTAATTGAACAAAAGCTACAGAAGGAGAATATTGGCATCACAACTGTCATCTTGAAACTAAAATTATTCTAACTCTAAATGCAACACAAACCTCCGAAAATCTAGTATTCCACCAACAAATTATTGTCCAAACATGAAGGAACTAGACAAATATTATTATACTGTGTATTCATATTTTTTACTTCAATATAAATTAAATCAGTGTAAATTTTTGTAGTGTGGACTGTGAATGTACAGACAATAGTGGTGTGTTCGTATCAGTGAAGTGGGTGCTTTGAAAATTTCATGGGGTACGAGCAGAAAGTGTTCATTACTGTCAATGTTTTCTGTTATACTTTAAGTAATGAGGTAGACTCTAATCTGCTTGGTTAACCCCCCATCCCTCACACATTGCCCTAAATAGATTCCAGGAATCATCTGTATTGTCCCCTTTCCATGTGACTTTGCTGAATATTGCAGATATCTAGTACCCAGCATACATATTCTAATATACTTTGTCTTTCCTTTCCCTTCGCCTTGGCTTGGAAAACGTAGCATTTGAGCGCAGCCGCATTTGAACACGTCGGAAATTCTTGCAACACACTCACATAAAACACACTACGGCCTACATAATACATTTCCGTTGAAATGATACTTTGCTCAGACACGCTTTTGTTTAGTGAAACACTTTATTTTATATTAATGCTTATAGATAAAGTAAGAAGAGGTTTAAATGATTGGATTTTCTTGATTTTGCACATTGGTTTTCTAATAATGCAATAAATGTGTTCTAGCATGCGTTTATGTAGATATGCTCCAAATGCATAATGTAATTTCAGAAGTACCTGAGATAAAAATCTTTAATGCTCACATTATTCCACAATTTTTGGTCCTGTGACAAGCCTGAATATTATTGAAAGTGTTGCATCAGGAATGGCATGTGTGCACAAAGTGCAGTTGTGTTGAGAAGTGCTGTGTTGATGCAGGATCACACTGCTGACAGCCTCTTGTTGCTGCGCCCTCTTCACCCTGGTCCTGGTCGGTTACGTGTTCCAGCACAGGAGGATCAAAGTGTTCAAGGTTGCCAGCCCCATCTTCCTCTGCATCACGCTTCTTGGCTGTGCAGTCATGTACCTCGAGGTAAGTACATTTCTCACTATCAATGTTGTCCCTTTCACACATTATTTTATTTTAGAAAGTTCAAATGTTTTTATTTATCATTTTGCTACAAATTGTCCAAGAAGTCAAAATTGATATTAAACAGTTACTTCACACAATTATATCTGCTTATATGTTGTTTCCTTTCCTCTCCCACCGGGATCATTGGTTCTGATGCTAAGCCTCTATTACGAACTCCCTCATTCTCTTTCCCTAATATACTTGATTCCAGCGTTACAACTCATTCACCTGTCCAGTAACTGCACATTATGTGTTTGTTTAACACTCGCATTTGTTTGTTTTTCCTTTGAATTCTAAAATTCCTTAGGTGAAATGTATTTCTCTGATTTATTCTACCCTCTTCATTACACCTTGGTGCATCACGTATATGTAACACTTTAGCAGGCTTCCAAATACCTATATGAGTGCAGTAGAGTCAGTTCGCGCAAAATTTACACATGCAAGACTTTAATGTGAAATCAATGGGCTTCTAAATAAACTCGTCTGCTCTAATTACTGATGATAACCATGCGACTTCTACAAGGAAAAGGAAACTTGATAATGAGGATGAAACAGGAGGTGAAGACGATCATGAAGACAGCATTGATGAAAATTACTATGATGACAGTGATTATGGAATATCTGATGAGAAGGATGATTATTCTCTTGATGTTCCCCACACATTTCACCAACGAGGTTCCTTCGACTAGTGGTGTGAAGAAGGCAGAACGCGTCAAGAACGCGTATTACATATTTACCGAAAACCAGAACGAACTTACTGATAGACTAAGATATTTTATTGATATGCAAAAATGTGGGGATCTCTCACGCATTGTTGAGATATTTTCAATCATCGATGAATTGAAGGATCTGGGTTATATCAGATGAGGCTGTTGGCTACTATCCATGATCTGCAAACATCTGAGAAATGTAAAGATTGAATGTACAAAATAATTAGAAAGATAGAATTTATATAATAAGAAAATAAATTAAATTAATGTATACACAGTAATGTGTGTTTAATTACTTATACTGTCCCTTCTGCTTCTCTGAAAGACTTATTAATTCAGTGGTGTAAACAATTGATTGTGAGTCTGTTTTATATCAAATTTATGTGAACATGTGCAGGAGGAGGGCTGTGGTTCTATCTTAAGTATTATGCCTTACTTGGGTCGTTTAAAATAGATGAGTTCTATATGGTGAACAAATGAAATAAGGGAAATATTTTTGAGGAATGTTTCGCAAATAGTTGGTTGGCCTGATCAGTTGGCCTGTTAAGGTGGCTTGGTAAGTTAGTATGACCCTTTGGTATAGTAGCTCTGGTAGAAATGTTTTGCGAAAATTTGGTAAGATTTTGTGCGAAGATGTTAGCTACGAGACTTTTTTTCAAGATTGTCCATCATTATTTGTTTGTATAGGTGGGTGGTATGGCCAGTTGGTCTTGTCGGTTGGTCTAGCCAGTTTTGCAGGAACTGGTCTTGTCAGAAGCTAGTCTTGGGCTCAGTCAGTCTCGTCAGGAACCAGTCTTGGGTGGAGTTAGACGGGTGGAATCGTTCTTGGGTGGAGTCAGTCTTGGGTAGAGTCAGTCTTGAGTGGAGTCAGCCTTGGGTGCAGTCAGTTGTTTTCTAGTAGGGTTAGTCGGTATTGCCCATTGTATGGGCTGTAATTTTTTCTCGATTTTTCGAGTTTAATGACACTGCGGTCAATGTCAAGGTTGAAAACAACAAACATAATGGTCGAAGTCATCAATGTAATTTTTTCCTTTATTTTTAGAATTATTTTTGGATGTTTAGATTTTTTCAATTTCAATTTCTTATGATTGGGAGTGACCTCATAAGGGTTGGAGGGGGGATGTTAATAAAATGTGATTGATTGGAGGAGGATCTGCCATATGCTAGACAAAGTGCTGGGGGGACGTCTGGAAATGTGTTTCAAAATAAACTTTTTTATAAATTTTTATAAGATTTTCATTAATTTTTTATGAATTTTTAAAAGTAAAATTTACATAATATTTAATAAGTTTTTAACAATTTTTAAAATAATTTTTTTATTTTTTTTTATTTTTTAAGGTCCAAGGTTACCAGGTTAAGGTCAAAAGTCAAGGTCACTGACATCCAACATGGCGGACAAGATGCACGCATGCCGACCGGAATGACAGAGAATGAATAGCTCTGAACTCCGATCCCGGACCCCTTAAGTCCAAACATTCTAATTTTTTATATTTTTTATTTTTATTATAAAATTTTGGAAGATTTTAAAAGTTTTCTATATTTTTAATTATTTTTTTGTGATATATTGGAAATTTTTGGGGGGTTCAAGGTCATCCTAGGTCAAGGTCAAAGGTCAATTTCAAATGTCAAAGTCATCCAGATCCAATATGGCCACCAGACAACCAGAATGACAGAGCGGGTGGTCGACTTAGGCTCCAGTCCCCCGTCCCCTTGTGCCTGAATCATCCAAACTTTTCTACTGGCAGAGCATTGCATAAAAAATTAAAATATAGTATGGTGAGCTTACTCGTGTGTTTTCTGCATTGCTACAAATGTGTACCAAAGATTTTGTAGCACAATTTTAATTAATTGTTACCTGCATAATCTTATTTGTATGATATCCATTTGTATTACTGACTGAAGGTGTTTGATGTGTCTAGATGGCAGCCATATTTCCAGTGCTGGACATGTACGCATGCATAGCCACAAAATGGACACGTCATCTGGGGTTCTGCGTCACCTACACAGCACTGCTGATGAAGACTTGGAGGCAAGTAGGCAGGTTCATTGTTCCCACCTCAATTAGCCTTAATAAGTTGTGGCGAGGTTGTTTGCGCTTGTCAAAAAATGTTCAAATGTTATCAAGAGTCACAAAAGAAAATCATTTATTTCAAACTAACCTATGCAATACCACAGATGGTAAATGAAATTCTAACCGTGTTGTTAATTAGTTATATAACTTTATTAAATGGGAATCTTGTCACCATCTGAGAGTTTGTCACTCACCAGATGTGCATTTACACGGCCATACTTGAAGTTAGAAACGTAAATAAGACCAGGGTGTCAGTCAACTACAGGGAGTTGTTAGCGTGAGGTATCTCAGAGGTGCAGACGCCCATGTAGTGTTGATGAGTGCGGTGACTGTGGTCTGACCTCATGGTGATGATATGCCTAGCCTATCACCTAACAGTACTATTCTGGCCACATTGCATGCTGTTTATTCAATGTTGGTGGAGAAACACACATACAATAACTCATGCAAGAAGAGATTCCATATGTAGGGTTTTATTGTCCAAGAACAAAATCCCTCATACATGTAACTGGATCAAAAAAATTGAATCATCAAAAAGTAGAACAGATAATTTAAATGTGCAATCAGCCTGCAAAAACACCTCAATTAGCCTTAATAAGTTGTGGCGAGGTTGTTTGCGCTTGTCAAAAAATGTTCAAATGTTATCAAGAGTGTCACAAAAGAAAATCATTTATTTCAAACTAACCTATGCAATACCGCAGATGGTAAATGAAATTCTAACCGTGTTGTTAATTAGTTATATAACTTTATTACATGGGAATCTTGTCACCATCTGAGAGTTTGTCACTCACCAGATGTGCATTTACACGGCCATACTTGAAGTTAGAA
>NQII01012853.1:4411-21862 GCA_002778355.1 Clitarchus hookeri
TAGAAGATTGTACTAGCAGGATGCTTCTGAACGTAATCAAGCAATTCATCGAGCCTGGAACGACAATTATAAGCGACTGTTGGCACACTTATAATTTTCTTTCAGGCCACAACTGAGCATCGTTGGGTGAAACAAGGTATGAATTTCGTTGATCCCGATACAGTAACGAATAGCCAAAAAATTTAGTGTGTGTGGCAGGATATGAGGCACGAACTTCCGCGGTAGGGTCGGGTACCTGGCGGAGTTCATATTTCGTTGTTAGTACCTCGATGAAAGCAAACATATGCACCATTTTATACTCACCACGAGAAAATTGTACCAGCCACCTACCTAGGTGAGTTAATTCACATACTTCTGGTATGTTTTACTGTTACTTTATAATCCTAAAATCCTACATTAGAATTATAATCGTAGGTTAGATTAAATCCCTACAAGGTAATTATATAGAATAGCTGCTTTTTTGAAGGAAATATAGTATACCCACAAAAGTTACAAATATGCGTTCTGCACAGCTTAACTTTTTAATATTGAGGAGGGCGTAATGGTAAAATGAGTAGAACGTACTAAATACAATAGATAAAATATGAGGAGTTCAGCCGCTTTGCTTACGTCGGACGCCATGTTGAATAGCCATGTAATGCTATCGGTGCAGACGTGAACTACGTTCAGTTATTGTTTAGATGCAATAAACTGTGGTTTGTGAGTTGTGTCGTCCGAATCCGACCGTGTGAAGGCTTGTGATTTAAGGATGGAGGATGCAAGTACGAATGCTTCTGGGCGTGATAGTCGTCTACGTGGCGGGTGTTACTTAGACGTTTTAGTAGATCATGGTGTTTTGTCGAGTGAGGTAAGATGCAAGTTGCGCACAATGGTAGTTGAATTGGCAGAGGTGGAATTGTCCCGCTGCCTACCTAGGTGAGTTAATTAATATACTTCCGGTATGTTTTACTGTTTCTTAAAAAACCCTAAAATCCCAGATTAGAATAAAATTGTAAGTGAGATTATCAACCTACAATCTTAGGTTAGATTAACACCCTATAATAATAGGTCAGATTAAAAATGTAAAATAATGATTCACTCATCGTCGGATTAAGTTAGCTTAGGTGGGCACATATTATGAAATTGGGTGGACAAATGTTAAATAGAAGTGTTTTTGTATTTTTTGTGGTTGTATTTTAGTGATTTTACCCCACAATTTCCCTGATTTTTATGGCCCTCCT
Source organism: Clitarchus hookeri (assembly GCA_002778355.1). Lineage (NCBI taxonomy): Eukaryota > Metazoa > Arthropoda > Insecta > Phasmatodea > Phasmatidae > Clitarchus > Clitarchus hookeri. The sequence continues at coordinate 5,632 of NQII01012853.1, forward strand.
CACTATCATTTTTGTGGTTTTTTAAGCATAATATGTTAATGCTGCTAGTAAATTTGTGTTCTGTGTAATTAGTGGTCAAATTATACTTCTTATTCTTTACATTTACCAAAATTAGATACGGATAAATTTTGTTTCAAAAACATTTTACTAATTTTTAAATGTCTGTACAATAAATTAGTTTGCTAAACGTGCAAGAACATACTTCAACTCAAATGTAAATCAACTATGCTTACGCCTCAGTTACCAATCTACCACTGGCACAACATTTCTACGCTTATACAACAGTTAAAACTCATTTCATTTATATGAAATGGAAACTAATACATTAATGAAGTGATAAAACCGCAAAAATAATGCTGTATGGTTCTGGGAGTAAAATACTGCCAACCTGCAATTCACGTACTGACTTTTCTTGATCTGGAAACACTGGGGATCAGATTAGCATGCAACAAGAGAGGACCAAGCCAACAATGGAGAATGTAAGGGTATTGCTACAATTGATTTAGCACAGAAAACAGTGTAGTGTTGTTATACTTGCTAAAATCACACACAGCACATGCACAGAAAAATAGCACAGGCGGGACGCACAGATAGTTGAGCAAAATAAAAAAAATTCTGTGTGTGCCGTATGTAGGTAATCAGGACGAGGGTACCACCGAGTTAACAGATGCAAGTAGTGGAAATAAATTAACTTTACTATCATTTGGAAAATTCTCGCCAAGCCAGCATTTGTTTTGGTTGTACCGTTGAATGATCGATGGCAAAGAAACTTAATTATATATTAATACAGTTTATATAAAGAACAAACCTACATTATATGACAAAAATCCGACGGGCTTTAGAAATGGAGATGCCTATGAGAACGGGAAACACAGGTTAGGTGTGAAACGAAGTTATTATTAAAACAAATTAATTTTTTTTTTGTAATATCAGAGAAAAAACAAAACTGCACCATTTTCCAAACAATCATCCCTTTAATTTTAACACCTTCCGTAGATCGATCATGTGCGTGTGTTGGCATTATTAGCTGGAAGGTTTATGCTGTGCTTGCACTATTTTGTGTTTAACCATTTCTAGCACGGCCTTAAAGTAAGAGGGGGGGAAGGGAGCGTCCGGATTAACAGTTTCAATTTAAGCGTCGTGAAAATAACGTCTGCAGTGAGGCAAAAAGGCGGCAGCACATGCAGTTTTTTGTTTTATTGCATCCATTTGGTATATTTTCCATTCTTAATAGTAGACACACACACATATATAGGCATACGTAAACAATGAACCCGATACCTAAATAAACTAATATAAAAGTGTTACTAACCTGTAAAAATTTTCAGATCCTCCAATTGCAACAAGGCAATATGAATTTGTTAACTTCGAAAATACTCCTACTTCATTATTGTTTTCGAATTGAACACGAACTGCCATAATGAAAACTATCAATAAAACCTGTCAAGTGAGGTGACGCAAACTACTACGTTGAAGAATCTCGGCCACAGCATAGAAGAGTACTTCTTATCGCCTTTTCTTACACCACATGGAGCAATGAGTCACATATATTGTATATAGCGAGGTCTTTTTGTCTACAGCAAGAAACATTAAATATAACGTGAAAACGTGATGGTTTTACATGAATAAAAAAAATTGTTTTTAATTTTCATGCAACGGAAGAAATTATTTATTTCGAAAAAAATATACATATTTTATTTGAGTATATTTATATGTGGAGGAAACTCATGAAGTTTCGAAAGGCAATGAGTAAACTCTGCTTACGCCGATTCTACAATGCACGGACACGTAAGAAAACAGTACCGGAACACGTAAACGGAACGAGTGGAAATAATGAAATTACTTTTTAATTAGTCAATAAATCGAATAAACGTACAGACGTACAGCTTACGAAATAAAAAATTCCAAGCAATGGCAAATTACTGATATAGGTTACATTTTGTAAATTCTCATTTTGCACAATTTAACAGTGTTTCGCAATGTCTAAATACTACTGCCATACCACGTGCACATGTTCTACTAATTGTGGAAATAACATGGATAAGGGTGGTTACTGTATTTTCATTAAAAATAATGCTAGTTAAAAAATGGCATGCATTTACTATGCGAAGATCAAGCGTTTGAGTGCACTTATGTGGAAGTAACAACTAACAACTGTAAAAAAGAGGATCCTCATTACATATAAAGATCTTTATAAAAACTTTAGTAACTTCTTAAAATCTCTTGATGCAAACCTTAAACCCATTTAAAGAACCAATCTAGAAATCATTCTCTGTGGAAGCTTTAAAAATGAATATTTAAAAGAAGCAACAAAAAAAATAAACATGCTAGTCTACTCAGTACCTTTAACTTGGTGTGAACCATGCGTCCACGAGATCCTTGCGCCCACTCTGACTGCCGCTGTCACAACAACTAAACCAGCTACACCGAGCCGTACCAACAACATTAGGCCAAGAACGGAATTTACACCTTCTTACCGACAAGGATTACGTAACTCAAGAGACCGCCATTCTTACAAGAGGTAACTCTTTTAATAAATAGATAAGCGATCCAAAATGGTGTTTAACCCAAAGCCACAACCATTGTGCACACGGACAATTGGTCGTTACATCATAGCAGCTTGCGCCGTTACAAACGACGTGACACACCACCAAGTGGATTTTAACTGGCCTGTAGACCGAAGCTGAAGTGCTAAATACCCCAACGTGTAACCAGTAGTGAGCAGTATTTTTCCAAACACATCAAACAAAGCCACATCATTCACAGCTACAGTCAGGGGTGTGTTTTATTGTGTCATTCATGGCAATCATGGCATTCCACACACCTTTGCACAGGTGGACTCGTCCATCCCTTAAGGAGACAGCCAGCTGGCAACACTGTAACCAGTGAAATTAAAAAACTCATCACAGGAAGTAAAATACAGACCCTTTCCACAAGAAAAGTTTTAGTGTACTTAATGTTTAGTTATTAAAGAGCAATTATGTTTTCAAAAATAAAGATTGAATATAGAGCCCTCCACCCTTGCAACATGCCATTTAGTGTGGTGACACTCCCTGTCATCTTCACAACTTCAATCTTAACTTATATTTGCTAATAAACAGGGCGTCACCAACGTGTTTCATTCAATTTATACAATTTTTCACCATTGCCATAATATGGCATAGTGTCCATGACATGTTTTTCCATTAGGTGTTTGATATCGGTTCTCGACACTCGTGACAAAAACCGGTGGTCACTCGACCAGTTCGTCTCAGTACTCAGATAAGACTGGCGGCGTAGGTCGTGTGCTTTGCGAGCCCCCTCAGTAACATCATTTAGGCTGTAATCACTTCTCTGCAATATTAAATTAATTAACTGGAATGTTAATTTTATTTCTTCTAAGTACCAAGGGGAGAGCAACCCGCCCACTCACCTGAGAACTTAATGCAATCGCATATCAACATAATATCACGTTTATTTCACGCTAAGGTTCCCAGCAGGCCATAAGTGCTGGGTCAATTTTCTTGCATTAATCACCTGTAAGAAAGCACAGTGAATAAACCACTTTACAAAGTTAAACATGTGTCGATTAACTTTATGTTACTACACCCTTTGTAGCACCAATCACAATTTCATAGTATATTTCAGGCGTACGAGATGGCCTACGTTCTCGCCATAAGGTAAAAATAGTGGAACAGTAAATACGTGAAAACGTCATCAACAAACTGATGGAGATATCCAGCGTCCCCAGGGCCATCGACCGAATGACACTCATCATTAACTCTCCACTGGGTTATAGTGTTGGCAATACAACACTCAACTAGCCCTAGGCAACCTCGAACACACAAACCTTAAATACATAATAAACTTTGCTACCAGAATAGAAGGAACCAGTCAGACAGCAATTTATAACATTTTAATTGATAGAAACGCAGTTACAGTGTACCACTGTCTCCTAGTAATAAATGGCTTATCGGATCATGATGCACAAATATTTGTTATATCTTCCATAAAAATGCCCTCCAAATTCACTTCCTACAAGAAAATACGAAATTTATGCTGGAGAAAATCTTGCTATTATAAAAGTGAGCTTAGCAGAACCAGTAGCAGCCCCGACACAACAAATCACTTGAGGAAATACTGCGAAATTTTATTAAGGTCATAAAATCTGTAAAAACATATTTTTTCTGTAAGATCATTTAAAATTCTCAAAACACATAAAAACTACGTGGAATGTTGTAAAAAAACACAACAGGAAGAACAACAGAGCAATGTCCAATTATAAACCTAAAAGTAAACAACTGTGTATCCTCATACCCTAAATTAGTAGTAGAAACATTTAATTCATACCACTTAAATGCCTTACGAAACATAATTAACAAAATTATTAGACAAGAAATAAAAATATTCCTACACTCCAGGGTACTGAATACCCTGCTATATATTTACATACACAACTCGAAAAGAAGTAGAGAAAAAAATCAATTCTTTGCAACCAAAATTATCAAGTGGCTATAATAACACTAGCTGTAGTTTATTTTTTGAATTCAGTGTTCCATTAAGCCATATTTGTAATGCTAACTTCAATACAGGATTGTTTCCAGACAAACTTAAAAGGGCTATGGTAACGCCATTATTTAAGAAAGGTGAGAAGACCGAAGTAACCAATTTAAGACCTATCTCATTTCTTACCTTCTTTACAAAAGCAATAAAAAAACTAATTTACAGGACATTGCTGCAGCATTTTGAGAATAACAAGATTTTATTATATTTTCAGTTTGGCTTTAGGAAAAACGTCTCAACAAATGATGCAATTTTCAAACATACAAATTGCAATTCTTAACGCACTTGATAAAAATATGTCATCGAAAGATATCGTTTACTACATCACTAAAGCATTTGACTGTGTAAACCAAAACATACTAATGGAAAAATTAAAAATTATGCAGTCTCGGGTACACTAAAATAACTAATAAGCTCATGCTTCACAAAAAGACAACAAATGCGGATCAAAGGGAAAATTATTTCATTCTGCTCTGAATCAGGAAAGTTCAAGCATGGGGTCCTGCAAGGATCAATATTAGGCCTTCTACTCTTCCTAGTTTATATAAATGACCTCCCAAGTGTCTTAACAGCAGGCACTACTCCAATTTTATTTGCAAATGATACTAGCATCTTAGTGTCTGGAGACTCAGTAAATGATCTCATGCAAAAAACAGACACAACATTTACAGATCCAAACGCATGGTTTACTGCAAACTTATTAAATCTCAACCTAGATAAAACATATATTTTGAATTTTCTTACATATTACCCAAAAGACACTAATTCATATGTTAATAGTAATAAAGACCAAATTAATGAATCAGAAATGACTAAGTTTCTTGCCTTAAAAGTAGACAATTTACCCAACTGTAAATCTCACATTGAATCATGTGACCACGAGCTCCTTGTGCCCACTTTGACCAATGCAGTCAAATCAACAGCACCAGCTACACCGGAACGCACTAGCAACATCCGGCTAAGAGTGCATAGTGCAGGTTAACAAGAACAAGGAACTTGCAACTTCTTGCCTACAAGGATTACGCAATTCGAGAGACCACCCTACGCGTTTGTTACACGAAGTATCTATTTTAATAAATGGGTATGCGATCCGAAACTGTGTTTACGCAAAAGCCACAGCCGTTGGGCGAACAGGCCATTGGTCGTTGAGTCATCGCTGCTTGCGCAGCTAAATACGATGCAATACACCACTGGGTGACCTCAACTGTCTTGTAGGCCGAAGCTGAAGTGATGAGTGTCCCAAAGTGTCACCAGTAGTGTGAAGCATTTTACAAACACATTAAGTACCGCCACTACATTCACAGCTCCAGTGAGGAGTGTGTTTTATTGTATAAATAGCAATAATGCGTGGCATTCCACACCCCTTTGCCCAGATGGACTCGTCCATCCCTTCAGGAAACATCCACCTGGCAACACTGTAGCCAGTGAAATTCTAACCCATCACAGGAAATGAAATACAGAGACTTTTCGCAAGAAAGCATATTAATCTATTTAAAGTTTATTTATAAAAGAGCATTTATGTTTTCATAAATGGAGATTGCCTATAAAGGCCTCCATTCTTGTAAAATGTTATTTAGTGTGGTGACACTCCCCATCAACTTCACAATGTCAACCTTAACAGATGTTTGTTAATCAACAGGAGTGTCACCAATGTGTTTCATTTAATTTATACATTTTTTCACCATTAGAATCATATTACAGAGTGGTCATGTTATGTTTTTCCATTAGGAATTTGATGTCGGTTCTCGTCACTGGTGACGGAAGCCGATATCACTCTGGCAGTTCGACTAAGAACACGGGCCAGAATGGCAGCATTGGTCGCGCACTTTGTGAGACTTCTCGGTACCATCATTTAGGATGTAATCACTCCACTGCAATATTACTATTAACTAACTGGTTTATTTGTTATCTTTATTGACTGTATCGAGGGTTAGCCACCCGCCCTCTTACCAGGGAGCTTAGTGCATTCACGTATCAACATATTACCACGTTTATTTCACACTAAGTTCACCGGCAGGCCGTAAGTGCTGGGTCCATTTTCATGTATTATTCGCCTGTAGTCAAAGCTGTGAATAAGCCGCTTAACTAAGTTAACTGTGTAAAATTATTGTAGGGTACTACACCCTTTGTAGCATCACCCACAATATCATAGTATATTTCAGGCGTACGAGACATTCTACAGTCTCGTCATAATGTATAAATAGTGGAACACCATCAATAAACTGACAGAGATATTTAGGGCCCCCTGGGGTGTCGACCGAACGAACCTTATCATTAACTCTGCACTGGGTTATGGCGCCGGGCAATCCAACACTAACTAGCTCTGAGTAACCCTGACCACGTCAACATCTCTCCAACATGCCTACCATTTTGATGTGGCAGAATATTCTTTAAATTAAGCTAAATTCAGTTATACCCTAATAAACTCATCAGCCCATTATGAAAGCTGGAAGGAGACTGTCCCTCTATCAATTCAAAGGCTTCCAAAAATCGAAAATCATATCCGGAAATCCCTGATTAAGACAGTGATTAGTATAACAATTCAAGAAAAATAAAGAGTTTAAAATAAAACCTCTTAGGCCTATCTGTCCTGATAAGCACAAAAAAAACAGGAATAGCAGTGACTTATATTACATGCATGGAGAAATACAACAATCTCTGAAGTTTTAGTAAACTGGAAACTGATTGTTATTAATGTAAATAAAGTAATGTAAATAATAATAATATTTTTATACTTATATACCTGGGAGTTAGTCCTAATGTTTACAAGCCAAACTCAAGGAAAATAAAATAAAATAAATTAAAAATATTATAAACAAATTACTAAGATTATTATGAAAACAAAACCATAATCCTTACTTTAATAAAGATACTGTAGTGCCACTACATGTAATTACAGGACCAGGACATAGTCAAATGTAACATAACACATTAATAATCATTTGTTGTTGAAACCTATATTGTTTTCTTGTTTATAGGCACGTGGCAAAATGAAACTGCAGTTTGCAAGTTAAAAGATGATGCAACCACTAAATTAATGTAATTTCCAAGGTTTTACTATATCTTAATTTGGAATGTAATAGAGTTAACTGTAGTCATATCATGTCATATTGCAGAAGTATACAGCCAGTATTCATAGTTAACCTTTTATAGGCATCACTAGGAATTTTTATACACTTTGTTGTTGCTATATTAATTACTACAACAATTATGTGACCAGGTATAAGAAATATTTACAAATGAAACGTTACAGGTCTGCTCCCATCATTTCCCCAAAATATTCGGTACAGCCAAAGCAACAGCAGTAATGAACCATTGTTTTTCAATAGACGTAATGGTTTTTTTTGTATCGTTTTTGTCTCCTGGCTTCGTAATCGCCTAATAAAACTACAAATAATATACATGTTACATACACTCTCTAATTCTGGTCGTTTGCTCTCACAAAAGTCACATCTTAAAACGCGCTATGTCTATCTTTACTCTATGGTGATAATATAATTCATCTTAAGATACATATCTTGTATAATGTTTTATTCTCTGGAGTGCTGAACCAATGGTAACTTTGTTTTAAACGTTATGTCGGCGCTATGCAGTTTCGCGTGGTGTTTGGTATTTTTGCGTTTTGAGAATTTTTCCTCTTAGTTATCGTCAGTTTTAGGAGGGGGAAATACTTCAGTACGTATCATATCCATTAAATTGGCTTTAACATATAATTCTTTAAATTTTGTTGGTAGGAAATAAGTGGGGCACACAGCCAACCTCAAAAATAAAAGAAAAAAATTAAGCCGGGAGCATAAACTACATTTTTGCAAGGAACGTGAATTAAGTATTTATGACTAGCAGCTTTTTGCGTATAGGTTTTTGTACAGGTTAAGACAGTAAGGTGGTTTATTTGATGCAGACAGCACAGAGTTGCACGGTTTGGCAGCAGCATTGCAGACAATAGCAGGATGGCAGACAGCGCGAGTGAGAGCGACTCGAGTTCCATCGNTTGCAGACAATAGCAGGATGGCAGACAGCGCGAGTGAGAGCGACTCGAGTTCCATCGACGGGGGCCCGATAATGATGCCTCCTTCACCTGTCACTCGGGAACAGCTCCAGAAACGAATAGAATCTTTACAGCAGCAGAACAGGGTGTTGAAAGTTGAGCTGGAGACATATAAACTGAGGGTAAAGGCATTGCAAGAAGAGAATAAGAATCTTCGCAAAGCATCTGTGATCATCCAAGCGAAAGCCGAGCAGGAAGAAGAATATATTAGTAACACCCTTCTTAAAAAAATCCAGTCTCTGAAAAAGGAGAAAGAGACTTTGGTGCATCATTACGAGCAGGAGGAGGAATGTTTGACGAATGATTTAACTCGCAAGCTAAACCAGCTTCGTCAGGAAAAGTGCTGTCTGGAACAGACATTGGAACAAGAGCAGGAGTGTCTTGTGAACAAACTCATGCGCAAGATAGAGAAGTTGGAGGCAGAAACTTCTGCAAAGCAGGCAAATTTGGAGCAACTTCGTAGAGAAAAAGTAGAACTTGAAAATACTTTGGAACAAGAGCAAGAAGCACTGGTGAACAGATTATGGAAGGACATGGAGAAATTGGAAGAAGAAAAAAGGATGCTTCAAATAAGGCTGGACGAACCGTTATCTGGCCCGGCTTCGCCGAAGGATCTGAGCAGCGAAGGAGACACTGCTACACATTTAAGTTCAAACGTCCAAATTTTGCGCAAATCAGTGGAAGGTTTGCGAAGGCAACTGGCCATTGCTCAGAAGGAATGCTCCGAGAAGATGATGCATTACGTGAAGGAGGAGAAAGTGATACGGGAGGAGAATCTGAGACTTCAGCGCAAGCTGCAGCTCGAAGTGGAGAGACGCAAGGCTCTGTGTCGACATTTGTCCGAATCCGAGAGCAGTTTAGAAATGGAAGACGAACGTGCATACAATGAATTTGCGATGTCGGGTGGGAACAAGCTGTCTCGAACGGTGTCCAGCCCGGTGCCGTACCCGTCGCCCAGCTCCTCCCGTCCGCTGAGCCCCGGAGCCAGCATGTTGGCGCCGACGTCCGGCAGAGTGTGCCCCTCGTGTGGCCAGAGCAGTGGGAACATGGGGCTGGTGGGCATGTCCGTGACGCCGACGCCCATAGCGCCCAGCGTCAACATGCCTGGCTTCTTACCTGTGGCCACCTGCTCGCCGCCCACCGCCCCCGTGGCGCCGGCCTATAGCCTGCGTCGCGTCTCCGACCGCTTCATCAAGCCGCTCAACCCTCTGAACACGACTCAGGCCATCTTGCCGCTGTCCGACATGCCCATAGACAATCCCTCTGCTTCATAACTCTCGTCTCGGAGCTCTTCCGATCTGTGAAATCTCAAGTCAACTTTTGTGCTTCATTGTCGTAAATAATTCACTCCTACGATACGGTGATTTTTCCCCCTTCCAGTTTGCTTTATGGCTAATGAATAAGCATGGACTGTTGTTTAATTTTTTGTAGAATGGCTTTTAAGCATACCTACTATTCCATATTTCTTGTTGGAATTTCTATTAACATGCTTCGTGACTTTTAATTGTTTGTTGGAATATTTAGTGGAGGGTGAATATATGTAGTGTTGTTGGACATTGAAGTGTTGGCAAATCAAGACTGAAGTAGATAATAGTGGATATTCTTAGGGTAGCAAAGACTTACGAATCTNACATTGAAGTGTTGGCAAATCAAGACTGAAGTAGATAATAGTGGATATTCTTAGGGTAGCAAAGACTTACGAATCAGCTTACGTGAACTCTGCTTATAAGATTGTGGTGAGTATAACGTTATATAATATGAATTGAATGGCTGTGTACAAACGTGTGTGAGAATATAGATGGTAGCGATTGTTATTTTCCAGACCGTCATTGTTGTGCTGCTTTGTTACAGGTGGCGTGCTTTGGAGCACATTGTGGCTGAGTGGAGTTGAAGTGGGAGTCCAGGCACATTGAGACGGTAGCAGGTATGGCGTAGTGTGGTACTTCAGAGAATAGCAGCAAATACACAAGAGGCCAATACCGGAGTAATTGACGAGAATAGCGGCTTTTCTGAAAACAACAAAAATCCCTAAAAGTAGTATGTTTTGACTCTACCAATTACACAGAACATGAATTTACTACCAGCATTAACGTATTATGCTTAGAAACCATAAAAACGATAGTGGCGAGGGCCAGGAAGATCACGGAAATTGTGGGGTAAAATCATTAAAAATACACTCTCAAAAAATACAAAAACATCTCTATTTAACATTTGCCCACCCAATTTCGTAATATGTGCCAACCTAACTTAACCTAACCCCATGATGAGTGAATCACTATTTTATAATTTTAATCTAACAGAGTATTGTAGGGTGTTAATCTAACCTACGACTTTATTCTAATGTAGGATTTTAGGGTTTTAAAGTAACAGTAAAATATACCTGAAGTATATGAATTAAGTTGCGTAGGTAGGCGCCGGCTACAATTTTCACTGTCCTCGGCCAATTCAACTACCTTCGTGAATGACTTGCACATTACTTCACTCGACAAAACACAGTGATCTACTAAAACATCAAAGTATCACCAGTCACATAGACGACTGTCGTTCACAGAAGCACTCGTACTTGCACCCTCCATTCTTAAATCACAACCCTTCGCACGGTCGGATTCGGACGACACAACTCGTGGGCGAAACAACACGCGCCACGAACCGCACTGTCTCGCATCTAAACTGCAACTAACATACTGTAACGTCCACATATCCACAGCAAACAGGACTATACAACATGGAGTCCGACGTAAACAAAGCGGCCGAACTCCTAGTATATTAGCTATTTTATCATTACGCCGTCCAAAATATGAAACACATAAGGTGTGCAAAAGCCATTTATATAACTTTTATGGGTCTACTACGTCTCCTTCAAATAAGCTGCTATTCTTTACATTTACCCAATACCGGTCTGCTTGAAGGTATCTGCGAGAAAGTCTGGTGGTTTTGTCACCTCCAGCCAGCAGACAGAAACGCCTGTGTTTAATACTACATTGCATTCATATTAATAATACGATACCAACATAGTGAATACGAAGGCAAAACTTGCTTTTCTCCCTGGCAAGTTTATAAAACAATGACCAAAATCTAATTCCCATTACGTCAAATATTTCATAAGTGGAAAATATTTACTAACAAATGATGATGATAAACTTTTGAAATATTTTCAGAAATATAGTAATAGTGACACTTCTTGCCACTATGTTGCATACACGCCTGTGCTATTTGTATAGAGCTGTCTGGATTGGTCTCTAGTGTGCTTCATAGCAGTCTATAGAGAAGTGGAATGGTGTAAGAGTTCCTTCCACGTGGGCTTACCCATGTGCTGATTGGCTGCACAAGGCTATGGAATCTGAGGTAACTATGCAGTTTAGCAGCTTTTCTGAACGCAACGTCCTAGACCAACAAAAGTAGCATTAATGGGTTCTGCACAGCTTACCTTGTTCATGTTTAGGAGGGGGTCATGTTAAAATAAGTAGAACGTATCAAATAAAATAGTTAAAAATACCAGTAATCCCCTGCTTTGTTTACCGCGGGCGCCATGATTTGTGGTGACGTCATGATTCCTGCCGTCACCGTATTGACTCCTGGGTATTGTTACGTCACCATGTGGCGTTGTTATCAGAAAATTTTGAACTTCAGTAGCTATTGCGTCTTTGACGTGATGAGTTGTAACGTCCCAATCCGTTGGATTTAAAACGGAGATAGCAAAAACCAGTGCTTCTGTGCGTTATATTCACCTATGAAAGAGTGTTCAGTGTGTATTACTCAGCTATAAACGAGTGCTTCTGTGTGTAATATTCGCATATGTGGCGTGTTAGTGGATTAAGGTGTTTCGTCGAGTGAGGTAAGGTTGAATTGGCCGCTGACAGAGGAATTATACCAGCCACTTACCTAGGTGAGTAAATTGATATTCTTTTGGTGTGTTTTGCAGTCCTTTTAAATCTATAAAACCCTAAAATCATAGGTTAGTTTAAAACCCAAAAAATCTGGGTTAGGGTAAAACCCTACTATCCTAGGTTAGTTTAAAAATGTAAAATAGTGATTCACTCATTGTGGGGTTAGGTGGGCACATATTACGAAATTTGTCCTACGTTATTGACCCTAGTATATTAGTGTTCTGCGTAACTAGTAGAGTTGAAGGTAATTATCTAGTTTAGGGGCTTTTCTGAAAAACACAATAAAAATTTAAAATTATGATATATTTCTACTCTACTAATGATGCAGAACACGAATATACTAGGGGCATCGTTTTAAAATAAGTGCAAAATATTTTTAAAAATTGAACAAGTTTGCGAGATGACTGTTTCCGACAGTTTGTTTACGTTTATGAACGAAACGTTTTATGCCAACAAAAGTTGTTTTAATGAATTCAGCATAGCTTACCTAGTTGATATTGAAGCGGCCGTAGTGTTAAAATAAGTAGAACATATTAAAAAAAACTTGCGAAATATGTTTGTTTGTGTCTATTAACGTCAGAGGAATTATACCAGCCCCCTACCTAGGTGAGTCAATTTACATTCTTTTGGTGTGTTTTACGGTTCCTTTAAATCCCTGCAATCCTACATTCGTATTTTAGTGTAAAACCCAAACATCCTAGGTTAGTGTAAAACCCAAACATCCTAGGTTAGTATAAAACCCAAACATCCTAGGTTAGTGTAAAACCCTACTATCCTAGGTTAGTTTAAAACCCTAACATCATAGGTTAGTGTAAAACCCAACAATCCTAGGTTAGTTTAAAAATGTAAAATAGTGATTCGCCCATCGTGGGGTTAGGTTTTGTTAGGTTAGGTGGGCACATATTATGAAATTAGTCGGACGTTAATGCCCCTAGTATATTCGTGTTCTGCATCATTAGTAGAGTAGAAATATATCATAATTTTAAATTTTTATTGTGTTTTTCAGAAAAGCCCCTAAACTAGATAATTACAGAGTGGAAATATACCACTTTTTGGGGTTTTTTTAATTACATAAAAGCCCCTAAACTGAATAATTACCAGGAACATTTTGCAACTAGCAGTACCTAATCAGATTTGGTAATTTTGCAGTTGAGGGGCGTTTCTGCAAAAAAAAAACCCAGAAAGTGGTATATTTCTACTCTACTAGTTAGGCAGAACAATAATATACTAGGGTTAATAATGTATGACTAATTTCGTAATATGTGCCCACCTAACCCCACAATGAGTGAATCACTATTTTACATTTTTAAACTAACCTAGGATATTAGGGTTTTAAACTAACCTAGGATTGTATTGTTTTAAACAAACCTAAGATTGTAGGCTTTTAAACTAACCTAGGATTTTTGGCTTTTAAAGTAACCGTAAAACACACCGGAAATATATGAATCAACTCGCCTAGGTAGGTGGTGGGTAAAATTCCACTGTCCTCGACCGATTCAACTGTGGTGCATCTTACTTCAATTGACAAAACACCACAATCTTCTAAAACATCCAAGTAACACCCACCACATAGGCGAATATTATGCACAGAAGCACTTGTTCTTGCACCCTCCATTCTTAAATCACAAGCCTCCGCATGGTTGGATTCGCACGTCACAACTCACGCCCGCAAAAACATATCCGCACTGTCTCGCTTCTGAACTGCTACTAAAATTCCATGACGATGACGCCATTAATGCTACTTTTGTTGGTCTAAGACGTTTCCTTCAGAAAAGCCGCTACTCTGAATAATTACCTAATTGCATTAATGCTTCAAGCATTAATTTTTCATGATGTCCTCAAAAATACTATCCTTGGAAAAAATGTATGTGTGTGTGTGTATAAACACACACACAAGGGCTGATTCACAAGTCATGGCAACTATTATCTACGTTCCGAAAATGATACAACACAGGAAATGTACTACATATAGATAAAATGAATGACAGTAAGTTGTAAAAGTGACACCAAATGGGGTATGGATGCAGTAATGTCTGGCAAGGAGCAAAGACAAACATGGCTGCTTGAAATCGCAGTCTAATTGATTTATTCTTGTACATTGTGTATAGACTCATCAGAATGGGTACATACTGTGTTTGTATAAGCTGTTCAACATCCTTCAAAGTAGTCTCTGAAGTTGGCTTCGGCTCGTTGCCAGTGGTGAGGCAGACTGGAAATAGCATCGGCTGCATGAGAATAAGTTCCGTCAATGTGCGCTACCTCTCATCGAAATGCTGTGACAATGTCTTGTTTGTTGGCCTCTTCACATTGGGAACAAGATCATAGCCACACCGATGAAGATCGGGAGAATAGTGAGAGCGTGGCAATGCCGTAAACAACGTGTAACGCCACCCTGCTGTACGAGATCTACCGTTGTCGTGTAAAACTATAACGTTGCCTAATAGTTCAGGGCGTTGATATATATATAAAACAAAGTGCAGCATTTAATGTGATGTGCCTTGTCCTGCATTCTATATGCAAACTGTCCCACTTTACCACATCTCAGTGTTTATTACAATTTAATTTTAAGATAACCAGTAGGTTACCTTCGTTCTGTTCTCAACAAAATGCACAGTTAATTTTAATTGAAAATATATGAGCACAATTGATTGCGCTGGGTACACCCTGAAAACATGAAGAGTACAACCGGGGTGGAATTTAGGCCTAGGCAACCTAGATAGTTGCTCAGCATGGTTGCTTCTACAGGGGCGGGATAAACTAGCTAGATTTTCACAAACATAACTATCTTATTTAATTACACATAACTCCACAAAGCAGTGCATATTAATTTTTTTTTTTAAATATTGAATCAATCATATGTGTTGTCTTGCAAAAAGACCTACAAAAATGCACAATGCTGTTATTGATTGTTTGAAATTCTGTGATATACTTGTTTAGAGAATAAGTACATGTATAGGAAAGCCGGGCTGTACAGTGTTCTTAACTTTCTCTTAGGTGGAGTAATGCCCTTCAAAATTACGTGTGCAGAAATGCTTATTAACAAATTATCAATATGAGATGTATACATGAAACCCTTGAGAATAAACAGGACTTAATCAAAATTTGAAATGCTCTACCACAGGTAAATATAGAAACATTTACCTTTGTGTAGATAGTCTGGCAAAGATAAGCTGTGACAAACCATAACACTAGACAAGACATGGTAATCCAACATCTACATAAAGTAAACATATATATCCTGGTTAGACAGGAGACATTTATTATCATGTTGAGGACAAAAGAAATTAAGATGTACCACATTATATCCTATTGAACATCTCAAAAATTACAATTACTCACTGATTCCTCATAGCTTTATACTGCTTATGAATAGGATTGAGGTAGTGAGTATTTCCTCAGAGCAATAACAAATAAACTGAATATATCTCTCTTTCCCTCAGACAGACAAAACACGACATTTTAGTGAAAGAAATTTTAAAAGTTCTGATAACACCAACATTTCTTTGAGTGAATGTTCTTACAATAGTTCATTTCATTCTGAACGAGTTGCGTAGGTAAAATTTCATTTCTCCTTCGGCTAGCTTAGCAAACGACCGACTCGATTCTCGAGCCTCTGGGTCAATTAAAATTGACAACTAAAATTTCTTTAATCCAAATTCTTTATTGAGATCATTTTAGGGAATATCCCAAGCAAATTAAAACAGATAAGCAACATTTGCTCGTAGCAGACATACGGCTTACTGTGTAAAAGTCT
>NQII01012854.1:0-12286 GCA_002778355.1 Clitarchus hookeri
TGTCACCTGAAATATGCATTTCCGACCATTGGTTCTCTATCTAAATATAATAAGTTTAAAGTTCTCTTCCATCTGCATAATTTTGACCCTAAATGTTACTCACAACCTGTATATGTTTATAAATAAAATCTTATACCGTACTAAATAATTTCGTAAATCATTTTGTATGAAGAGCGAACAGGGGTATATGGCAGCTGCACAGTAACCAATTTTTGTGTTGGAACCTTTAATTGGTNATTTTGTATGAAGAGCGAACAGGGGTATATGGCAGCTGCACAGTAACCAATTTTTGTGTTGGAACCTTTAATTGGTTTCTTGCAAACATAACTGTGAGAACAAAATCTTGCGAATAATCAAGTCAAAACCAAATATTTTTTATAATGGCGAGGACGTTGGTTTAAATTCGATTTTCCAACAAATTAGAGCTATGCTCAAAAAATATTATTTTATGTAACTTGAATAATGTAAGTAGGATGAAAAAGGGGAGTTTGGCACAAGGGTGCAGGGCACCAAGCTCAGAGCTATTCATGCTCTGGCATTATGGTGAGTCGGCGCCCATCTTGTGCCATGTTATCGACATAATGACTTNAGCTCAGAGCTATTCATGCTCTGGCATTATGGTGAGTCGGCGCCCATCTTGTGCCATGTTATCGACATAATGACTCGTTTCATCCCAAAAATAATTTCCGAAGTTAATTATTTTATCCAAAAATCATTTTTACATCAACAAAATTTTAAAAAAATTTTAATGTCCTGACCGAGTCCTGAAATCAGCAAAACAGATTCGAGGCTCCTCGATGCGAGAGCTTAAANAAAAAAATTTTAATGTCCTGACCGAGTCCTGAAATCAGCAAAACAGATTCGAGGCTCCTCGATGCGAGAGCTTAAAATCCTCAGAGGAGCAACCCGATTCCAGGCTCTTAGCAGAATGAGCCACTTAATATTCAGAGTAGCAAAAGTGGATTCGAGGCTCCGAGCCAGGTCCAATCGGATCGAGTGGATCAGCGGACATGGTGACCCTCCCCCAACCCACCACCTTGCACTTATCATGTTCTCGTCCCTACCTCCTCCTCTTACCCCTTACCATGCACCTCGCCAAGCTAACCTGAACCCTTTCACCCCCACCACCACAAATCATTAAAAAAAATCACAAAAATTCGTTAAAAATATTTTTAATCATGAAAAAATCACATTATATATCCCCACCGCAGTATTGGATGTCTGTTATGTTAACCTTGACTATAGGTGACCTTTAACGCAAAAAAAAACTATAAAAATTGCAAAAATTGAAAAATAAATCCCGAAAATTGGGGGAGAAATTACCCTATTGACACCGACCACCAACTTGGAAATCCACTAACTTGACCTTTTCCCATCGTCAATTTCCATGATCCTGTAACCATGGATGACCTTAAATCCAAAAACAATTAAACAAATGCTCAAGAAATTTCTAAAACAGGATAGAAATTTCAACAATTTTCATAAAAAACATTTAATGATTTACGTGCAGGAGATCCGAGGCTTGATTACAGGTGGAGCGATCAGCGACTATGCTCCTAACCCGAAGACCAGCAGACGACTGATCCCCATAATCAACCCCTACAATTTTTTTTGGCTAATTATTCATGCTCACTTGATCTCCCATCCACCCAACTACCCCCTACAACGAATCACTGGCTTTACAACACACCTCCATTTTACTGGCATTCGTTCGACTCCGCACTCCCTCATCCCACACACAATGTTTACAAACAATCACCAACAATACCATTAGACTGCACTGATGATTTCACAATGACATCACATTACTCGCTCGTGATTGGTTGTTGGTCACGCAATATCTCGTCTTCTGCTGATAATTAGTGTACCCAAAGGCATGCCACATTACAGATCTTCGTCTGNAATAATTGGCGATAGATTAGTATCCAAACAGACCAAAAGACCACATGAAATGGCCATACCAAAACAACCATGGGGGTCATGGGGTGTAGTTGTTAAACTACTCGCATCCCACCAAGGAAGGCGAACCGGTTTCGATTTCCGGAAGGGTCGCTCCCGGATTTTCACATGTTGGAATCATGCTGGACAATGACCCTGGTTGGCGGGTTTTCTCGGGGATCTCCGGTTTCCCCCGCCCTTTCATTCCAGCACTGCTCCATACTCGCCTCTCTTCACCCTCATCGACTCTCAAGAACTCGATTTCAGGAGCTGCCCAAATGTCTTCACTCACTTCACTTACAGAACAACCATATGATGCGGCTATACTAGCCAGCCGTACCAACCAGTCATGCCAGGTACGCCAGGCAAAGGACTCATCAAGATAACCAGATAAGCCATCAATACCATCATAAATTAAGTGCAATAAATACCAGCTATCCAGACCAGCAAACCAGGCGAACCGGCCATACCGAATGATCATTCCAGCCGACCAGTCCAACAACCGTCAAGATCAGCAACCTTAATCACCGATCATGCGGACCAGCCTACTATTTATATAAACTGTCCATTTCTAGCAGACAATACCAAATAACCATAACAAATGACCATACCAACAGACCTTGAAAACTAGTTAAACCAACTAATCAGACCAGCGAATTACTGAAACTCCTACCAATACTAAATTCACCCCCTAGACTGACTCACATCAAGACTGACTCCACCCAAGACTGACTCCACCCAAGACTGATTCCACCCAAGACTGACACCACTCAAAACTGAATCCACCAGAGATTGCCTGCTGCTGAGACCAACTCCTAGCAAAGTGATTAAAATATTGGTCAAGACTATCCATCTGTACCAACAGACGACGGTGACCAATCTCAAAGAAGTCGCAAAATACGAATCTCATTGCTAAACTGTTCGCTAAACTTAGCAAAACATTTCAACCAGAGCTGACCTACCAAAGGGCTATACAAACTAACCAGGCCAAACGATTAGTTGTCAAACATATCTCAAAAATGTTCCTCAAAAATCTAATTTCTCAAAAACATCCCTCAAAAATATTCCTCTTTCCTCGATAATATTCCTCATGCCTTAAAAATATTCCTCATTCCTAAAAAATATTCTTAAAATTTTCCTCATTTGTCAAAATCATTTCTCAAAAATATTACTCACTCTTCAAAAAAATTCCTCAATAATATTCCTCGCTCCTGAATAATTCTCATTCCACAAAAACATTCCTAAAAAAATCTTCCTCTAAAATAGTCCTTATTCCTTATTCTTCAAAAATATTCCCCGTTATGCTAAAAATATTCTTCATTCCTCAAAAAAATCTTCAGAAATATTCCTTATTCCTTAAAAATATTCCTTATTCCTCAAAAGTGTTCCTTAAAATCATTCCTTCCTCAGCTCGTTTGTTTGTCAAACAAAACTCAGCCATCTTTAATCAGCCCGAGAAGACATGATACATCAGATTGAATCATATTCCTCCTATCGCACTTCCTCGCACAATGTTTCCTCAAAACAGATTTATGCAATTGTTTTTTATACACCACTGGATTAATAAGTCTTTCAGAAAAGCAGTATGGTAAGGTTCAAGAAAATAAACGTGCACAACTGTGAGTACATAAATTTGCTATCCTACTTTTTTCATGCATTCGTTCTTTGCATCTATTTAATGCTTGCAGACCATGGATAGAACACAATGATTTCATTCGATCTATCCCCTTTCCTCAAGTTCACCTATGATCGAATACATCTCCTTACTGTGAGAGAAAGTTCCGCCTTGTTGCAAGGTAATAAAATATACGAGTCAATAGGGAAACATGTTCATTGGGGTCTCAGGGAAATACATAGTCGGTGTTCTTGTCGTCTTCTGCATTCTTCATGCCACTTTTTTCAGCAAAGCCAGTTGGGAAATGAATATCTCCACTATTTTCACCGTCAACACTGTCTTCACTATCGTATCCATGACCCTTCTCTTTTTCAGCAGAGGCATTACCCGCTTCTTTATCAGCACAAACATCAACAAGTATCCTTTCCTTTGTAGGAGGAGTATCATTGGCCACATTAGTTTTCGCAGCTACTTTTGCTACATTATTTTTTCGAAGCTCATTCAGTTCACGTGCCAGTTTAGGAAGAGTATATTTAATACGAACAGAATGTAGGGCATGGATGGTAAAAGGAATGAATAGCGATTATATAGAATAATGAAATTCATCAGTAGCTAAGTGCTCATTGTGACATTTTAATGTGAAGATTGATTTAGAAGTGATCATTACCCTTGTACCGAAGATTATACGTGAGTACGACTGACCATGATGAAAATGGAGTCGCGACCAAAGCCTTCATCGACGTTGTCGATACCGCGACAAAGTTTATGTGTTAGACTACAATGTGCGGCAACATTAGAAGGTGAATGTCCAAATAACCCATATTCTGTGCTTTTTAGCTGCAAAAACTGCCCTAGGCAGTTCTCACGAGGTGATAACTTGATTATAGATGCCAAGGTCTGAAAATATAGTGTTTCTTCTCCTACCGAGAACCAGCAAGTGACAACATCTCTTACTCCTGTTAACAATATGCTGCATAATATGTTCACAGAAGGCGACACCAGAGAAATGCAATGATCGCATGCATGGAAAAAGTAGGATAATAAATTTATGTACCCTTATTTGTGCACAATTTAATTTCTTTAAAATTACACTATTGCATTTATTGTTCAATCTTAAGTATTATGTCTTTCTCGGGCTGTTTATAGTCGGCTGAGTTTTGTTTGACAAACAAACGAACTGAGGAAGGACTGTTTTTTTAGGAATAAGTTTGAGCAATGAGGGATAATTTTAAGGAATGAGGAATATTTTTTATTAATGTTTCTGAAATATGTGTGAAAATGGTCGGTAAGCCTAGTCATTTAGTATGGCGCTTTGGTATGGCCAGCTCTGATTGAAATGTTTTGCGAAGTTTTGCGATGAGTTTAGCAACAAAATATGTATTTTGTGACTTTTTTTAGAATTGGTCGTCACCACCTGCTGATACAGATGGACGGTCTTCACTATTGTTCTAATCAGTATGCTAGGAGTTAGTCTCGACAGCAAGCATTATTGGGTGGAGTTAGTCATAAGTTGAGTTAGTCTTGGGTGGAGTTAGTCTTAGGTGGAGTCAGTCTTAGGTGGAGTCAGTCTTAGGTGGAGTCAGTCTATGGTGTATTAAGTCTTGGGTGGAGTTTCAGTCATTGACTGGTTTGTTTGGTTGGTCTGGTCTGCTTTTATGGTCCTTTGGTATGATCTGCTAGTAATGGCCAGTCTGTATGACTGGTGGGCTGGTCGGCATGATCGGTGATCATGGTTTGCTGGTCTTGATTGTTGTTAGACTGACCGATTGGATTAATAGTTGGTATGGCCAGTTCTTATGGTTTGCTAGTATGGTTAGTTGGTATGTATTGTACCTATTTTAGCTGGTATTGACGACTCGTATGGTTGGCTTGTATGGGTGCTTCACCTGGTTTGCCTGGAATGAGCCAGTTCATATGGTTGTTTGGTATTGCCATTTCATGTGGTCCGTATGTCTCTTCGGATACTACTTTATCGCCAATTATTGGGAAATATAGTTCAAATAGGCTTATAATAGGGCTATACCACAGTGAGATATATCGATATCATTCAGCATATGATTACATTGTACATTGCAAGTTTCAAGGCAATAGCCCTAATCGTTTGCGAATAGCATCGACGACAACATATTAGACCTGCTTGAGTCAACGATTGTACCACCAAAGACGAAGTTGGGGTGTTGGTCGCAGACATGCTATTAAATTAACACTTCATCTTTATATCTGAACTCCAATAGCTTGCTGGTCCGAACTTTTTTTCGACATTTTAGGCAGTGTTTACGAAATGTGTGTGTAATTGCGAGCACATTCGTTATACCCTGTAGATTTTGATGTAAAATATGAAGATGAAAAAATAACTTGCGGGACTGAATGTTGCAAACATGTCACCCCTCACATTAGACGAAGAACTGTGATGTTCCATACCTTTGGCTACATTAATTATCTGCAGAAGACGAGATACCATGTGATAACCAACCAATCACGAACGAATAATGTGATGTCATCGTGAAATAACCAGTGTAGTCTAATGGTAGTGGTGGTGATTGTTTATAAAACATTGGGTGGGTGAGGGATAAGGGGGTGTGCAGTCGACCGATTGCAAGTAATAAGGAGGTGTGATGTAAAGTCAATAATTCGTTGAACGGGGTAGTTGGGTAAATGGGGGTCAAGCGAATATGAGTAATCAGCCAATAAAAATTGTAGGAGTTTGTGGTGGGGGTCAGTCGTCTGCTTGTCTTCGTGTCGGGATTTTAGTCACTGATCGCTACACTTGTCATCGAGCCTCGGACCTCCTATATGTAAGTATTTAATTGTTGTTTCTAAAAAAATTTAAATTCTTTGAATTACATTTTTTTTTACATTTGTTTGGTTTTTTTTTGGCTTCCTCAAGGTCATGGGGTTAAAGACACAGGTGCTGGGCCAAGATCAAGGTAGTGGATATCCAAGATGTTGGTCGATGTCAATAATGTAATTTCTCCCCCAATTGTTGGGATTTTTTTAATTTTTCTATATTTTTGGGATAAAGGTCACCTAGGGTCAGGGTTAAGAACACAGACATATATTATCGCGGCGTGGGTATATAATGTAAGTTTTTCCTTGTTAAAATTTGTTAACAAATTCTTGTGATTTTTTCATGGTGTGATTTGAGAGAGGGTAAGGGCTGGGAGGCGGTGAAATGAGCGAGGTGATGTATAGGGAGGCGGATTGGTCGAAGGAAGGTAAGGATAAGCTAGTGCTGGAAGGCTATTGGTGGGGGAGAAAGGGGCAAGTCCGCTGCTCCGCCAGATCCGTTGGACCTGGCTTGGGGCCTAGAATCCACTTTTACTGCTCTATATATTAAGTGGCTCATTCCGCTAAGAGTTTGGAATCGGCTTGCTCTTCTGAAGACTTTTAGTCTCTCGTTTCGAGTAGCCTCGAATCTGCTTTGCTCATCTAAGGACTCGATCGAGAAATTTTTCAATTTTTTGGAAATTGGTGAATAAATTATGATGATACAGTTAATGCTAATGACAGAATGAGAGACCTATGATGTGAGGTAGAGTCGGTTTGTGCATAATTTACACTTGCAAGACTTTCGTGTGAAATTGATGAACTTCAAAATAAACTGCCATTAGCTCTAAATACTGATGGCCATATAACCCCTGCTACAGAGAAAAGTAAATTTCATATACAATACAAAACAGTGGGTGAAGATGATCATAAAGTCAGCATTGAATAAAATGAATATGAAGACAGTGATGATGCTGAAGACGATGGCAATTGTCTTGATGTTCTGACACACCCATCCACTACATTTGCTGCAAAGAGCGAAATGGAGAAGGCAGAAGACGCTGAGAATACAGACTACTTGTTTCCCGAAGACCCTAATGAACTTGTTGATAGACTTAGACATTTGATCGCTTTGCAATGAGGTAGAGATTTCTCTCACATTAACGATATATTTTCTATCATTAGTGAACCAGAGGATTGGTGTTATATCAAATGAAACTGTTGGCAAATGATCTGCAAACATCTGAGAAATGTAAACATAGAATGCAAGAAATAATTAGAAAGATATAATGTATGTAATAAGTAAATAAATGAAATGTATTATGTACATAATAATATGAGGTTAATTTCTTATACAGCCCGTTCTGCTTCTCTGAAAGACTTATCTGTTCACAGGTGTATACAATCGATTACGAGAGTCTGTTTTAGATAAAATTTATACGAGCATGTGCAGGAGGAGAGGGCTATGGTAGAATCTGAAGAATTATGCCTTACTCGGGTCGATTAAAATCGGCTGAGTTCTATAAGGCGAACGAATGAACTGAAGAATATTTTTGAGTAAATGTTTCGCAACTGGTTGGTTGGCCTGGTCATTTGGCATGGTCCTTTGCTGTGGTTAGCTCTGGATTAAATTTTTTGTGAAGATTTCCAAAGTTTTACGAAGATTTTGCAAGGTTTTTGTGCGAAGAGGTTAGCACCGATATTCGTACTAGGCGACTTTTTCGAGATTGGTTGTCATCGACTATTGGTATAGGTGGGTGGTATGGTGGGTTGGTCTTGTCCACTGTTCTAACAATTTTTGCAGGAATTGGTCTTGGCAGGAGCCAGTTTTGGTAGAGTAAGTCTCTTCAGGAACAAAATGTTGTTTCGTTTTGAGAAAGGGTGATGGGTAAATAATCGTGTGGTTGGTTGATGGCGAGAGTGGAAAGGGATGAGCTATGGTGAGTTATTGGTTGGGGGGTGGGGGTAGAGTTGAGTGATGGGTTGGGGTGGCATGTGTAAAGATGTTGGTGTGGAGTGGGGGTCGTTCTTGGCGTGTATATGATGAGGGAAGTGGAGCAACGAGAGGTGCGATGGGGACATGGACATTGGTGGAGGTTGGGGTATGTCTGTTATATAAAGACGATAATTTGCTTTGTAGATTGGAAGATGGGTCGGTTATATAGCCAATGGTGTAGAGAGTTGGATGTTCATTCGGCTGCTGATCATCGTACCAGGGAGTGGTCGTGCTCTGTCCTCTTTATGAGAATCGAACCGTCAGTGTCACACATATTTAACTTTTTTTTTTTTTACTTTTTGTGTGTAATTTTGTTTTTCTGTGTTTTTTACATTTTTAAAAATAGATTTTCGATTTTTTTTAAAATTGATTTTCGAGTTTAAGGTCAGTGTGGTTAATGTTAAGGTCGCTAACATTCAACAAGGTGGTCGGAGTCAGTAATGTTATATATTCGTCGGTTTTTACAAGGGTTTCTTCGATTTATCCATTTTTTCGTAATTCTTTGAGTCTAAGATTATTGGGGTTAATATCACTGGCATTCAACACGAGTGTATGAATCAGTGATGTAATATATTCCTAAATTTTTATTAAGTTCTTTAAATTGGTTAAAAATTTTATCTCGATTTTTGGTTTTAAAGGTTATTGGGATTAAGATCAAGATCTCCTGCATATAAGATGGGTATAGGAGTCAGCAACATGTTTCTTTCGGTTTTTACAAAAAAAAATTTCGATTTTTGAATTTAGGGTTATTGTGGTTAGTGTCAAGGTTGTCAACAACCAACATGGTGGTTGGAGTCATTAATGCCAATTTTTCGTCGATTTTTAGAATTAATTTGTCTATATTTTGCAATTTTCGCGATTTGTATAACCTCCCTCTCTTCCTACAGTCAGTGTAACACCTCTCTTTGGAAATTTTCGTCTAAACCACTGAATCAATACTCGAAACAGCCTTCATACAGAATTAATTACGAAATGTATTTTAAGAATATTATAATTCAAGTACACATTAGTTTTTTCAAGACGAATTTAAAACCTGAAATAATATCCAAGTGGATTTTAAATTACGAATATGAGTTTTGATCGGAACCACATTGTTGATACTCAGATTTGCAAATAACTATATATATATAGATATATTCTTGATTTAATGCGGAGAAATATTATAAATTAAATATTTACATACACTCTACTGTAACAAAGCGTGAAAAGAAAACCTAACATTGCATATTTAATCACATGTATGTACTGTATATAGCTTCAGGAATGTTTAATCGGCCCAATGGCTGTATTCACTAATACGAGGACATGCCACCTTTTCGCAAAAAATATCGTGCATTTCACAAAACACTAAACTTAGATTCTCTTTCATAACAGGGTGATTTAAACTGGTGCTGGTTTGATTGGCTTGATCTAGTAAGAAATGTTTTGTTACCAAAGACAAATGTCTAATAAACAAAGGAACGCTGAAGTTGCGCACATATGATATTGAAATGTAAGTTGTGTGGAATTATTTTCACAAAAAGAAGGTGAACCTACTCATTAAGCATTGAAAGCATGCGTAAGACATTCTAAAATAGGTTCGCATTTTCAGAACATGTCTATATTGTTTGACACACTGCACATTTGTAGGCAAGATATTTTGACAGACTCTTTATATAATCAAGTAATCATTAGGTATATTAATGTAAATACTACATATATGAAAGTAAATATAGATGTCGTATTCTAACTAGATATTTCAAGTTTCGATAACACTTTGCAAGAATCATTATATTACTTTGTTGTAGTTTAAGAAGTGCAAGTAAGTTATTGCTGGATTTATAGTCAACACAAATAAGAAGTTACTTAATGAGACTACTTTCCTCAGCATGAGTGGAATACATTTTTAATAAATTCTTATAAGCTGTGTTGGTAGGTAGGACTTGTCGTCTTGTTGAAAGAAATATCGTTAGAGATTAAACCAGATAATTATGCAACACTAGTGAGACATTTACAAAAAACACGTGCCTTACCAGGGAATCGAACCCAGAAAACCTCTTACCATAAGTTAGTGTGCATTACAAAGGTCGGATTCGAGCATAAACTTCGAAAATAATCAGTCTAATGTTTTGAATGATAGGGTTCAGTAACCTAAAATATTTACAGGGCTGTAATTTTAAAAAATGATTGACTGGGCCACTTAAAACACTTAAGTTTATATTACCTGCCATAGCGCTACTTGTGTCAAGAATTTGGTAAATATCGGTTTATTAGTCCTTGAGAAATTACATAAAACCACTTTTTTTTTCATGTACCGATCTTTACAAATAGAGGACAAAAATGATATGTATTAGCACATTAGATGATTGTATACCTCCAGTATACAAAGTAATGCTAACATCGATTGCATCATTATTAGATATAGCACACTAACCTAAAATTAATTTCTGAACATGTCTGAAATAATACATATAGTTATATGTCTTACCACAATACCACATCTTCGCCAGATTTTGGTACGAATGGGTTGATTTTTTTCCNAATACATATAGTTATATGTCTTACCACAATACCACATCTTCGCCAGATTTTGGTACGAATGGGTTGATTTTTTTCCGAGATATTACCAAAACTTAATTTGTATTGTGGGTCTAACTTATAAAATGGCTGAGAAATGAAAAACTGTATTTATAAAGTTGATGGTTTTAATTGATACTGCCAGCATACAAAGTAAAATTGTAAATTGGTTCGTTAATAAAAGAGACTAAGTTAAAATATTTATATATCCAGCATTTTGAAAATAAGTGCCTGACCTACATAAAACAGCAGTTTACATCACCTGCTGCAGAACAAACTGTTTGCCCAATTTGGTTGGAATCGGTCAATTTTTTCCCGAGATATTACATAAAAATTTATTTATACATGTGGTGCTATCTTACAGAATCATGGACAAAAGATGCTCCATGTAGACACAGTTGATTGTTGTAATATCTACTGCCAGCATATAAATAAGTTGAAATTTATTACATGTTTCAACAATATAACATTGTAAGCTAAGATAACTATATGGCTGCCATTTTAAAAATAAGCACCTGAAAAACCTGAATCATTTAAGNTATAACATTGTAAGCTAAGATAACTATATGGCTGCCATTTTAAAAATAAGCACCTGAAAAACCTGAATCATTTAAGTGAACATTATCTGCCTCAGTACTACTTGTTTGATAAATTTGCTATGAATCGGCATATTGTTTACCGAGATATGACGTAAAAAAACTTTATTTATTCATGTGGCACTATCTTACAAACTGGCTGACAAAGTAACTGCATGTTGTTACAATGATTCTTGTAGTAGACACTTTCAGCATACAAAATTCGGTCGAAATTGATGAGTCAGTGAAGAGATTAGGGCATCTCTTAACAGCGAGGTCTTGAGAGCCAATGAGGGTGATTGAGATGAGAATAAAGTGGAGCCAGAATTAAGGGGTGGAGGGAATGGGGATCCCTGAGAAAGCCAGCCGACCAACATCATCGTCCGGCACGATTCCCACTTGAGAAAGCCTGGTGACCCGGCCGGATATTGAACCTGGTTCGCCGTGGTGGGAGGCGAGAAGGCTTACTATAGTCAGTTCACGACTGGAAGAAACTTTTGAAAATCAACCTTTGAAAAAACACCCTAGCCGTTAGCGACATGCATATAACATTACAAACAGCGGCGAGCGTGGATACAGTTATGCCGTTAGGTTGCCAGCACAAAGAGAGGAAATAGTTCCAAAGTTTTAACGTAATTGTTAATTTATCGGTTACAAATGGGCGTCGAAAAGAATTGT
The DNA here is from genome assembly GCA_002778355.1 of Clitarchus hookeri. Lineage (NCBI taxonomy): Eukaryota > Metazoa > Arthropoda > Insecta > Phasmatodea > Phasmatidae > Clitarchus > Clitarchus hookeri. Next base: position 12,125 of record NQII01012854.1, read on the forward strand.
ATCTTATTATACCAATTATTAATGACGTGATGCTAACATATTTAGATTTCAACGTTTCTTGCATAGCCACATGATTACGCTCAAGGTTAAAGTAACGCGGCCGTTTGTTTACTAACCTTCGTAGTCCTTGTGTTGTTGACACACGTGCCAGAGAATTTGTGC
>NQII01012855.1:0-14729 GCA_002778355.1 Clitarchus hookeri
GTACCAGAACTTTCGTGCTTATAAATAATTGTCAAATTTCCAAAATCTACATATTAGAAACGGAAATAGAAACAGAGAAACTTGTTTTTGCACGTGATGATTTTCTTAAAAGTTATTCATATGCCTAAATTATTGAGAAACGTTTTACAATTTCAGATTTATTTTTACCGTATCGTTTATTTTTGTCTCGTGACTTAAGTAGGCGGCAGATTTGATTCTGGAATAAATAAAGTTCTTAGATGTTTTTATTTTAAAAAAATTTTTGTTGTCTCTATTGTTTCCGTCCAAAATAATTTTAATAACCACATTGGTTTACATTTTACCTTGTACCTTCAAATTTTCGCTCCTTAAAGAGTTATATTTCATTACAACGAATGTCGAATAATGTAACAGATATTTTTTTCAGTGGGAAAACAAGCACGTCTGAAATGCTTTCGGAAGTTTTTTGTTTCGATTCCGGCCGGCTTGTCCGAAATGATTTCCATTCTCATTTCGGAATATCTTAGCACAGTCCAATCATGTAGTATTAGATCGTTCCCAGATTCACATTAAAAATTAAAAGAAAGTAAATACTTTTCGGCTATTTACGTATCCACTGTTTACGTTCGTTTCAATTTGTGACATTCGTATTTATTCTGTTTTTACTTGTGTTTCTCACCTTCAACGCTGTTTTTTTTTTCCTGTTGTAATTATTTCTAGTTAACTTTTTTTGTTAGCTGTTTTATTTCTGTATTGTAAAATTTTGTTGTTTTCAGTTTTTTGTTTTTCTCTGTCACTTCTCTTATCTGCATTCTCTAATTTTTTATGTAAGTTGTTACTTGTATTTATTGTATATATTTATTTTGGTTTGTACGTCTCACCTTTTTAAGATTGTAGTATTTGGGATACAGAAATTTGGGAAGCGTATATATGCCGGTTTGTTGTCACGTCACAAGGAAAACTTACTTTTTTTTTTTCATCATCCTATTCTAAACAAGACTTGAGGACTAACGGTGCCTTAACTCCATCTCGCTGAGATTGCCCAAGAATGAAACACTCGTGCGGCATAAANGTACCAGAACTTTCGTGCTTATAAATAATTGTCAAATTTCCAAAATCTACATATTAGAAACGGAAATAGAAACAGGAAACTTGTTTTTGCATGTGATGATTTTCTTAAAAGTTATTCATACGCCTAAATTATTGAGAAACGTTTTACAATTTCAGATTTATTTTTACCGTATCGTTTATTTTGGTCTCGTGACTTAAGTAGGCGGCAGATTTGATTCTGGAATAAATAAAGTTCTTAGATGTTTTTATTTAAAAAAATGTTGTTGTCTCTATTGTTTCCGTCCAAAATAATTTTAATAACCACATTGGTTTACATTTTACTCTATACCTTCACATTTTCGCTCCTTAAAGAGTTATATTTCATTACAACGAATGTCGAATAATGTAACAGATAATTTTTTCAGTGGGAAAACAAGCACGTCTGAAATGCTTTCGGAAGTTTTTTGTTTCGATTCCGGCCGGCAGCAATCGGGTTGGCTTGTCCGAAATGATTTCCATTCTCATTTCGGAATATCTTAGCACAGTCCAATCATGTAGTATTAGATCGTTCCCAGATTCACATTAAAAATTAAAAGAAAGTTAATACTTTTCGTCTATTTACGTATCCACTGTTTACGTTCGTTTCAATTTGTGACATTCCTATTTATTCTGTTTTTACTTGTGTTTCTCACCTTCAACGCTGTTTTTTTTTCCTGTTGTAATTATTTCTAGTTAACTTTTTTTGTTAGCTGTTTTATTTCTGTATTGTAGAATTTTGTTGTTTCCAGTTTTTTGTTTTTCCATCTGTCACTTCTCTTATCTGCATTCTTTAATTTTTTCTGTAAGTTGTTATTTGTATTAATTGTATATATTTATTTTGGTTTTTACATCTCACCTTTTTAAGATTGTAGCATTTGTGATACAGAAATTTGGGAAGCTTATATATGCCGGTTTGTTGTCACGTCACAAGGAAAACATACTTTTTTTTTTCATCATCCTATTCTAAAGAAGACTTGAGGACTAACGGTGCCTTAACTCCATCTCGCTGAGATTGCCCAAGAATGAAACACTCGTGCGGCATAAANAAGACTTGAGGACTAACGGTGCCTTAACTCCATCTCGCTGAGATTGCCCAAGAATGAAACACTCGTGCGGCATAAATTGGAGTGCCAAGGCGGATCCTAGCTCCACACTCGCCGTCTCTCATTCAACTAACAGTCCTCCCCTCTCCCCTTGTGACGCAGCACGTTTCAACCGTGTGCAGCCGCGGTGCTTTGCTAACGTGTTTAACTTTGCCCACGGCTCGTTGGTGGGGTGGGGGGTGTGGGTAGAGAAACGAGAATGCAAGACACACAGGAGCAATTTACGGAGGTCTGCAGAAGTAAGATGGCGGGGGCAAGGGAGACGGAAATTCGCATCGTCGAGAACAAACAGTTTTGCTAGGAGGGCCGGTTGAAAACATCCANTTCAACTCCTCTCCGCTACAAAAACACGTCAGCGAGTGTCTTATGGCGGTGCTGCTGCCTAGGCCGACAAACGACATGCAGAACTACAGGATGTATAGAGTAGTGTAGGGACTTGTAGGACGCCTTTAATATTACGCTACAAATAATTGTATCGCCCCTTAAATCCCCATTACGGCGAATTGTTTAAAACACTGCCTGTAAATAAGAAATAATTTGGTTTTTGTGCCAAACACCGTTTAAGTTAAACTTATGATTAGATACCCGGAAATTTTTGGAGTTCATTAAAGTATAATTTAAACTTAATCCACAAGTACCATGAAGTTTCGCTCCTATTGGACCACAGTTTATTAGACACGCCCCGGACGGCTTTCGGCCAATAACGAACATGTAGAGAAAACAAGGACCGAATCCCGTACCACCTGGTCAGTGGTTAAATGGGAGCAACGGCCAATGGACAACTAACTGAGGCTCAAGTACACAAAGGAATATGAAGTCTGATTGTTTGCCTAGCGAATCCGCGAAATTTCTGGGTCTCTACATGTGATGTAATTTGCCTCACCTGAAAAAAATTGAGCGTCCGTAGTTTTTACATTATCATGTGTCAAAATCAAAAACGTAATGTTTTTTAATACGCTGTCAGTAATGATAAACTACACAAAGGGAACTATTGCGGTGTCTTTTTGAAAGAAAATTACGTTAAGTTACTTAGTTAAGAGAATTTTAACTCAGAATATAAGCTATTGTTGTTCCTACCACAACATGATGAGCCAAGCAGTTTAAATATTTTATCCACGCTCTAAAGACCATAAATTTGTAACCCGTTCGAAAAATGTACACATACGTGTTCAGGTTTTCATTCTGTTTTGGATTTTCAGTTTATTATTTATGTCTGGTAAAAAATATGTATAAGTTACAGAGATACCTGAAAAAGACGAAAGTTTATTTTATCGATAGTTAAACTTCGCAATTCTCTGTACACTTCTTCCACTGATATTTATTGAATACTGACATTATTCAACTAAATTACCTGTAGACTAGATTGTATTTGAATAACACCTTCTATAGCTACGTATTTCTAACTACGCATAAAAAATGTGAAATATGCTCGCAGCTTTCAAACATCAGTGCATTTTTATAGGTACTGTATCACTGCGTCTATTTTGTGAGTCAAAGTAAAACGTTCTCCTAACAGTACCTAAAATAATAAGTTCAAGTTAACTTATCTTTATGCATGATGATGTGTCAAATTACAGGTGCTAATAAGGAAAACACTTTCGGTATAGCTGTATTTTTTCACAACATCAAAAAGAGTAGTGGGTAATCATTCAAAGAGATGATAAATAAACATGTGATCTAAAATAATTTAAAGCTTTCTGTTACCACTTTCCGTAGATACTTATTCCGCAACGTGACGCTGCAGTGCTCATTCCTTAGAGAAGGTCAGGAAGATTCTTCAGAATCTTTTTAAAAAACATCGACAACGCCGGTAATCGACTCTGATACCTCGGGAATGCAGTCAAGCTTACTAACCACTGAACCACCAAGAGATCGTTTGAATAAGCAATCGTAAACTAGCGACTATAGTAATAATTAACTCTTTTGGCACTAGTGCCATAAAATAGCAGGTTTGAACGACATAAATAGATGTGAAAATTTCGAGGATTCATTTAGTTGCAAGGAATCCTTCAAAAGCTTACATCTTTGACACGCCCTGCAGAACTCCGAAGAAAAAGAGAAATGTGAGTGGAACAAGGAAGTCAAACGCAATCTCATTCGCACGGATAAAGCTTATTACAAAGACAGTGGCTAATAAATTAAATACACATGATGGATATTATAGATAAATGTGAATTACGGCTTTACTTTGAGAATTGTCTGTATTTAACATACACAAGTGATTTGTCGTTTTAGCATTGCGGGATCTCGGATAAATTACTGCAATGAGACCACTGTGTACGCCACTCTTTTATCGTGAAAACATTTACTCATAGGCTTTCATTCATAATGCTATGTTCACAATTGCAAGGGCTACGGCTGCGTAGTGGTTAGACCACTCGCCTCCCACTCAGACAAACCAGGCTTGAATCCCGGCGAGGTCACCCCCGTATTTTCGCATGTGGGAATCGTGCCGGACGATGCCACTGGTCGGCGAGTTTGCTCGGGGATCTCCCGTTTCCCCCACCCTTGCATCCCGGCGCTACTCCATACTCACCTTGCTTCACTCTCATCGGCTCTCAAGAACTCGTTGTTAAGACCCGCCCAAATCTCTTCACTCACTCACACAATTGCATTTTGTCCTTCTGTTTTATTAGCTGCTAGTATTTGTTATAAAACATTTTCTTACCTTAATGGGTCTATCTGAATTGTATTACTGCAATATAAATCGTCCGTGGTATGCGGGCAGATACCTAAGTCGCGTAACAAGTTATTATCCAATCCCAAAAGTACAGTTGAAATAAAGTGTTTTGGAGTACAACTAGTAGTGGAAATTTTTTCACGAAAAACAGGCGCCCTTGAAAATATTTACAGTTTAGCGAAGTAATTCATTAAGTTACAGTGAATTACAACTTACGTAGACTACCACAGCACGTTATTCTCGTAGGACAACTGGCCGAAGTTGACTGCCCTGTTTGGCAAACGTCAGCCAACAGTTAACACTTTGTAGACTACGCTCGAGTATAGCTCGAGCAAAGCTAATTTGAAAATTTCATTGTTGTTCACAACAAAACTAAAATGGATCTGCAATCTTCGTTTGGCTAGCGTATAACACGGCCTCGCAAGAAAAGGACAGCGCGGTAACAATGTTATTGCTAAAGATAGAATTTTTTATAGCCATTCAGAGGGACATGACTGATTACAAATCCTTCTATACGATAAAGTAGATTTGATTGGCCTATCATCAGCACGGCTCTCCATTGGTTGATGACCAGCCAATAATGAACGCTGTAAAGTACAGTGTAGTGTCCGGTGTGGTATGGACCAATAGGACGATGGGCAGTTCTAACACAGACACCTACAGAACCGGTGTTCTTCCAATAATGGATATATGTGACTCGCTTCTAATTTGTCTTAAGTGTCAGTAAATCTGTGCATATCTCAATGTGTTAAATAAATGCTAGTTTGAGAACTACAGAGACACGGCGAACCGAATTCGATCCCATGGACGTAGTCACAGAGTAGATATGTAGGCCAGCACAGAGACGACATATCTTAGCGGTTCCTTTAATGTGGGCGTACCCTTTCTCTGATTGACTACACGAGGCTCAGCGGACGAGCCTTGTGCGTTACTGTCTGATGCATACTGCAAGAAAGGTTCCCTTTTGGATGGGCTACCGGCTGGCGAATAGGTTTCCATGCGCTGATTATGTAAGTAGCTGTTTCACATGTGTATTCTTAAAAACTATATGTTGGCTCTCTACACTCGTGGAACAACTGCCCAGATTTGACGCCACTGTGTGGGAAAAGCCAATCAAAGGATCAAACTATTTCAGTATCATGCTACGTGGGCTGTGGCGAAACGGATTCGATTCCCGGCAATCTGCCGTCAGGGGTGCAGGCTTTCTCGGGGCATTCCTGTTCTCTCCACCATTGCATTATTATCTCCTCGCCTTCATTGAGGTGCAACGAGCCCTTTTGCATTATAATCGCTGCAGCTATAGGTGACGCACCTAAATTCATTATGCCGAGAACGACGGTATCTAGTCTGCTAGGCCACCGAACCCGTGAATATTTCCACTCTGTCAAAGCAAGATGCGGAACTCTGAATACATTGTTAGACACACTGGAAAATCGGCAAAAATTGTTGAGCCAACATATAGTCTCCAACAACCCATCTAGTGTACCCTTTTTTGATTGTATAATCATGTTTTTGACTCGGCTAAGTTCTTCACACCTTCGGCTTCAGAGTATCAGAACCTTCATTGGCCCAATGAAATGGCATTGTGGCTTCATAACATAGACGAAATATGAGTTGGACCACTTATTCGTCTTCTGCGCATCTACCCAACATTAACCTGCCCCAAAGGAACACAACTGTCAAAGTCACATGGTCAACAGTGATAAACGTGTTTGTTTACATCTAAATTTACAAAAGGAAAGCATTTTTATATTAATAAAATACTTTCACGAATTTGCATTTAATCTAACTGCATTCTAAATTCGTTAGAGGAAGTATACAAATATCTCAAAGCACTTGTTTACTAAACAGTGTTCTGACCTCAAATAGAATCCACGTCGTTTTTTGCTAGTCGTGTGTTGGCAGATAAGCAGTTCAATGTTGGGGCACGCAGACTAGTTGTGCGCAGTCAGTGAGATCGATCTACATCATCTTTAGTCTATGGATATACTGACAAGAGCGTGGAACGAGTTTGATTATCGCGTAGATGTCGTTCGGGCCGCTCATGGTGCTCTCATTGAACATTTACAAAAGTATGGTAAACAAACTTCATGGTTCCGCGGTTCATTTGATTGATCAATCAAGGTTGTAGGTTGTTTGGTTTTTATATTACAGACCTTCAAAATTGTGGTATTCTTTTATACTCATCCTGTATTATATATATTAATATTATAATATAATAACATTTATAATATGTATAAAATATATAATTGTATTGTAATTAATAAGATAAATTAATATTAATCATTTAAATAAAGAAATTTGTATCTGTGTAAACAGTGTCTGAATGGGTTAAGCACATATGAATTTCAAATTTCGTTTCACTGGTGAATGTTTAATTTGATAAGCTCAGGATAAATGTGATAAAGTAATAAATACTGCATAACGAAGGGATCGAATCATGTGCGAAACAGTTAAATGCTGGAAAACTTCTCATTAAAGCAGCCAGTGAACACATGCCACCTATTAAACGAAAAATTACTTTGGACATAAGTAATTGCAGCGCTATGGCGCCAAGATAAAAACAGAGAATGGCGTTCAAACTCACACTAAACAAGACAAGACTGCCGTTTCATCATGGGAAAACAGTTAAATTTTAATGCGCTAAACAATCTTCTGTCACTGTGCCGCTAAAATACCCGAGAGCGCACTGATGAGAGACTGGCGTGATTTGCTGAACGAAAGTTTATCACGGGAAAAGCTCACTCTTTCATAGGATCGTACGTCCGACAGATTTCTTCCGTCATTGGTTGTCGTGCATGTATGAAGCTACTATCCAATTCCATTGGGCCAATGAGAATTGTGATACTCTAAAGTAAAATTTTTGTGAATGGTCTACTAATAACTTAGCCGAGTCATAAACTTTATCATTCAATCATAAAAGGTTAATCTAGGTGAAGGTTATCGAAAATAATGTTGCCTGAAAATGTTTTCTCCATATTCCATTGTCTCTAACCATCGTTTCTACCAATAGAATGTAAAATTAATAGAACAAAATCAGTAGCAGTAAAACTTAAATTAAGTGTAAACGTTTCCACCCAAAAATTGTAGTAAATTGTAGAGAACATTTTGTCGGAATTCAATGGGAAAGTGCCTTGCGAGAATTGCCTGCAATTTTGTTAGGATCATGCTGGCCAAAGTTGACATCAAAATATGTGTATTTGTGAAGTATAGATTTTTTGCCAACGGTTGATTTCAAAACTGTTTACTCAACAGCTAAGTGGATAAGTATAACGGTAGCTAAGCAACTTTCTAACGCGAATAGAAACTATTTATAATCTGAATAAGCTTGCAGTAGTGCAGTTGTGTCAGTGGCTAGAGTTGAGTTGAGCTGAGAGTTTTGGGTGGCTCTTAACAACGAGGTCTTGAGAGCTGATGAGGGTGAAATGAGGTGAGAATGGAGTAGCGCTGGAATGCAATGGTGGGGGAAACGGGAGATCCCCGAGAAAACCCGCCGACCAGTGGCATCTTCCTGCACGATACCCATTGCAAAAATCCGGATAGACCCGGCCAGGGATTGAAGCTGGTTCGCCTTGGTTGGAAGGCGAACTGCTCATCCACCGCGGCCCCATCAGTGGCTAGAGTGTTAGAGGCACATATATCTCACACGCAACCAATCAGCGCTGTATCAAGAACACCGCCAAGACATGTCACTACTGGGTATTTTTGTTATTCTACGGCCATACTCACGTAAACAGGTGATCAATCCCGTCTTCGGGGAAAGTCCCACGAAAGTTGCAAGACTTGTGGTATTTCGAGTAGCGCGGGAGATGTAGGGGTGCTTACTTCTATTTTTCTCTCGTCCCAAGTCTTGTTTTCCATCTTGGCCGCAGACTCAAGAAAAAAAACACGACGCAGTCCGCAAGATTGGGAGGGGGGAGGGAAGGAGCTCAAAGTGGCATCTCGTGCCCGAGACTGGATGTTGCTAGCTCCTTCGCGGTGAGAGAGAAACTCAACCCTCGCCTCCCCATCAACTTCAACTTCAACATCCGACAACCCTGACACGCCAAAAATTTCAACCCGGGAAAGTTTGGGCACGGGGAGGTGGGCGTAAGTGGCAATGAGAAATAAATGGGGTAACTTCTCGCCAGCATGCGGCATGCGTTCTCTCGTTGTTTTATCAGGTCTGTCTGCGGTTACGCCACGTTCACAACAAGCAAAACTCATCAAGGCTGTTCACGGTAAACTGAGCACTTTCGACAGCCGTGCTGAATATCTACTTGAATGCACGTTGTGTATTCTTCCACCACGTGCAATATTAACATTGCCATCGGCCTGATCATCTTATCCATGTGTCGGTCAAGTAATAATGCAAAATTATTAGAAAAGGAAATATTTTACAAATTCCCTAACACTTACACTTATATGTATTACACAGTTAAACCTCAAAAAAGTGATAATTAAACCAAATCAGTGGAAAAAGGGAAAATTGAGAACTGATAATAAGTGCCTGATAACTAATTGATATGATTGCTGAATTTCACTGATTTATTCGTGATTCCCACTGAATGTTGAGAATTCCACTGCCATGAGTCACTTTTTCCCAGTTCATTTGCTTGATTTGGCAGTTGGTAGTACCTGTATCAACTGACTTTTATTGAATGTTATTTCACTGATTGATATCACTGATTCGAGCTTAGAGTGTAAAAGAACAGAAATATAAAAAATCATTTCAGTATCCCCAGGTGGTTTTCTAACACTTTTAGTTTAACGTTATGGCATGGAACTTCTTTCCATCCTTGGTTACCAACTTTACTGGGTGATTACCAGTAGGCGTGCCTGTTAAAATCTGTGCAGCTAAGGGCAGTGACTTTATTCAAAATTTTATCTCAAACCTGCTCGAATAACCATGAACAGGCTATATCACGAATAATACGACAGAGGTCCAAAAACCTACGTCATTTGGCACTTCTTTTGCAAGATTATATGTCATGTCTTCGTTTGCTGCTGTTCCTGAAGCTTCGCCTACGGCGGAGCATGCGGAAGCGAGCACGTGTACAGTGGATGGCCTATAGCTCCCCGTTCTCACCGGGGCACGCGCCAACGAGCACAAGAGAACCATTGGCACGTGTTCGCTGCCTTGATTCGGAGCTGTTCATGCCTCGTCTATCTACGCCAGGAGCGACCGGGCGAGAAAGCGTGCGAACGTGCGTCAGAAACCAAACCACGGAACGTTCGCGTTCACTTCTGTTCGCCCCGGTGAGAACGGGGAGCTATAGGCCATCCACTGTACAGTGAGCGCTTTGGAAATCCCTCTCGTTTGGAATAGTAGCCGATAAATATATTTTATTTTAGCCTTAGACGTTAACTTCCGATTGCGGTGGGATATGCACTGTGTATTTATTACTTGCACGGCATTATTTTTTTTAAAGGTGCTTAAAGGATAAAAAATGGCTGAAAGGAAATAGTAACTAGGGCCTCAAAAGTTCTCACTTGACCGTGAACAGCATATAACACTTAACGTTAGTAAGGTAAATTCAACTCAAGTTAGGAACAAACCGAGTTTTCTTATGAGAGAGTTTGGCACAGGGAAAAATTTTCGCCACTAGGAGTGCACTATTATAATGAGGTCTCATTTAATTAAAATTTTAAGCTATGTGAATAATAAAAGAGAAATATTTTACTTAGCTATGAATTTATTTTATATTGGATTTATAATTATTACAATTATCACAATTTTTTACGTTGTAAATAGAGAAAAACCTGGTGCATATGCGACACTAGCGCTTACCTAGTGGCGAAAATTGTTGGTTGCAAAACTAAAAACATTGATCTTTCCAATATGTAGTAGAAGTAACCTTAACATGAACGAAAACGAATGTCCTTTTGATGATTCGGTGGAAGATCGACAACTGTCGGATGACCAGCGAATGCGAACCGAACCTGAGCGAACGCTTTTGTTTGCTCTCGCATACCGTTCGTACACAGAATGTTCTGTTCGTCGATGCTCTTTCGCACGAGGTCACTTCTGTTCGCACTGGTGTGAACGGGGCTTGACTGAACTGCACTTGGTTCAGCCGCGCCTCTATGCAGTTTTTATTAAGCTGGACTCACAACCATCAGTAGCATCCGTCAGTCGCCCGTCCATCCGGTGATAACGTGAACTTCAACCAATCGCAGGGAATTTTTTTTTTATCCGTCAAATATTTCCCAAACTTTAACTTTCGACGAACGGACAGATGGGCCACCGCATTCTGACGACATTCCGTAGACCTGAATACGCACTTTTAAATAAAATTCAAGGCGGTGGATCTGTGTTTATTTATGTTTGTTGGTAAATCATAAATTTCAAATGTAAAAAATTAAATATAAGTTCTTATCTTGTGAAAAAATTATCTCCCCAAAATATTTCACTTTTAAAAATGTATTTCCAACCAAAATATATATCTAACTAAAGAAAGATCACGATGTTAAGTTGTCACACTAAAATGTTGCCGTACAGAAGGATTGACGGACGACGGATTGTTGTGAATCGCTCTCAAATGACGGACGAAAACACAGACGGATGACTGACGGACGAGCGGACGACTGGCGGGTGCGACGGACCATTTCTGAGTCCAGTCTTAATGACGGAATATCACACTAGGCGTGCCAGAAGGAACTTCGGTTCAATGGTGAATGTAATGTAAAAGTGAACCCCCTTTAAAATGATGTTGAGTGAATTACAAAAACATTTCTATTGTTTGTATTAGTTAAAGTGCAATACCACAGAATAGGTAGGGGCAGTGATATTTCGCGAAAATATTTCGAGACCAGATACAGTTCAAAGCACTGTAGGGTTTTCCAGCTTGGTTGATTGGCTGAAAGATGTTCCGGTCCGTGTTAACTGTTTGCGCACGAGTCACGAAGGTTCAGTGTCGGATTTACAGAAGTCTGAGTGGCTCAGTCAAATGTTGAAACGACACCAGCAACCAATAGAGTTATTACAACGGATGAGGTGTGTGCACAGTATTAAAGTCTACTGTGTCCTCAATTTTTTTTTTTCGTGAAAAATTACTGGCCCTTAGAATAGATAAGTCAACAGAAGTGAAATTGTATAGCAGTAACTTTCGTGTAAGCGTACTCTGCCACTGACAAACCACGCGGAACTGTGGAAACGGGCCTCGGATCTGACTGGCTATTGCACGTTTCGCAATTATTCGCTATCGGCAGGGACACCCGACTTTCGCGAAAAGATTTCACGACCAGTTGTATTTCACAACGCTTTAGCTCAGATACACTTTCGTGGCTGGATGGCTTCCATGTTTCGCGTCTTAGATGTCTGCGCACGAAATCACAGACGTACAGAATTGAAGTTTTCCTCATTCTGAACGGCCAGTCAAATCGGAAAATTTATTCCCTAAAGAAACACGCTGCCAATCAATAAAAAAAACTACTGGAACGTTCGCAGGGTATCGAAGTCTAGCATGTGCTGAAATCTTTTCGCGAAATCAGCGTGCCCCACCATATTCCTNCCAATGGAACGTTCGCAGGGTATCGAAGTCTAGCATGTGCTGAAATCTTTTCGCGAAATCAGCGTGCCCCACCATATTCCTGGCCAGTGAGGTAACCTACTTGAATGTGTGGCTGGTGTTCGCAATACACACCCCCGTTCCACTTCAATATTCCTAAGTATTATATGTTTAATGTTAGAAATGGCGGCCGTTATAACTGAAGACCGTACCATTTCGTGTTATATGATTGCACCACGATAAACGCCACAATCCTCTACACACTCGAGCAGGAGTCACTTGTTCATTGGCTGCCGCCACAGGCAGAACTCATTCCCCTGTTACACCCGGCCACACGGAATGAACTCGCTAAAGTGATGAATGTTTACTATTGTATGTGAGTCCCGCGGGACGTGTCCAATGAGTGGAGATCGAATGACACACTTGGAACTAAAACACGCTTGTATGCCGTCTACCTTGCTTCTGAATTATAGCGCAAAATGATAGGGTCTCTACCGATTCCACATGTGAAACTAACATATGATCTTATAACGTTTACCGTGCAAGGGAACTGCAATGCACAAAGATTAGATCTATAGGAATACCTGTTTCGTCTACTTAATAATACCTCCTTGTTAGTCCACACTACTAGGGGGCCGCGGTGGTGCAGTGGTTAGACTACTCGCCTCCCCCTAGGTGAACCGGGTTCGATTCCCGGTGGGGTCGCTCCAGGATTTTCGTATGTGGGTATCGTGCCGGACGATGGTTTCTCTGGGATCTNCACTACAAAGTTCAATTGATCAATGATCTTACCTGTGAGTAAAAGATTCGGAAACCGTCTTACTGGTCTAGGTTATAATTAGTTGATATAATTGAAGCCGAACATATCTCCTACAGCTCATTATATGTGACAACGAAACAAATGATGTGTCGACTTAAGTACAGCACGTATCATTTTTATTTTGTTTGCAACACCTGAGACCGTAAATTAAATTGGGTTTGATAGGGTTAAAGGGATTTACAAACTATTTATTTCAAAATCTCACTTTATCGAGATATATATATATATTTAGTTGTGAAAAACTTTATGGGTTATTAGATAAGTACTGTATAACCACATAGTACCAAATAATACAGAGTTGAAACAGGCGTTTGTTCAGAGAACTCCAACCGCACAGGTCAGCAACATGGCGTCACTATCCAGCAACATATCGGAATGCCGTTCGCCTATCAGCGCCTGGTAGTTGACTTGCTAGCCGGCAGCCTAACCAATAGGGAACCACTGCGCCATTTCGGCTCTGTATACTTATCTACTCTGTAGTAATACCGTGCTTTCATGTACGCGTGAAAGAATACGTTTTTATCAAAGCGTTTCGACTTTAAGACAAAAAAAAATAACAGACTAACATAGACAGAACTACGGTAAGTGTTCAAATATCTGGTCGGTTTCCCATACATAGCGAACAAAATATTTAGTTATTTTGTTGAATAAGAAGCTATAATTCAGACATATTTATATTTGTGACACATGCAATTGCATCACGCTCTAGAGGACAACGAGTAAATGACCAACCTGGAGAATACGAGGATCGAACACCGACCTAGCTGAGGTCGGATGAAGCTGACAATAGTCCTTGTGCTTCTGCCAATTAAAAAATATCTTATATAGTCCATTCACAGTTACTTCCAATTTTTCTGAAGCCCAGTAAAAGTTATACTTCCAGGATATACCTCCGCCTCATGCCAACAAAGCTTAGCGAAGTCTAGAATATTACACCACACAGAAAATGCACCACATTCCTGCGCACTTAGTTTAATGATATTTTGCATAAGGACTACTTCTTACTAGGTAATACCAACAAGCTAATTTTCTCTCGAGTTTTATCAATTTTAATTATAACTGAAAAATTATAATTTATAAATTAAATACAATTAAAAGTTTATTTTAGCCATAAATAAGATAATTGTATGTCGACACATGTAGGTACAAAATGCCTGTGATACATGGCATATTTAAGAAATATCAAAATACGTCATACATACATGGGGCTATCTTTCAGATGTTTGATAATAAAAAAAGTGTGAAGAAACCGTGAAAACACTATACTGTTCACGGTAAAGTGAGCACTTTTGAAATCAACCTTTGAATAATGTTACTGGCCCTTCCTGCGTGTATTTTAACAGGCACCCTTAATAGCACACTATAAAGTATTCACGGTAACTTCAAGATTTTCTGAAGCCCTGCTAAAGATCTACTTTCAGGGACCCGATTATGTATCCTTCCGCAGTATGTAAACAAAACATTGCCATGTGACACCTGTCAAACGTTTTGCAAACAAAAACAGTGCCATGTGGGTACTCTCAAATATTTTGTAAACAAACAGTGCCATGTGGGAACTGTCAAATATT
>NQII01012856.1:0-27210 GCA_002778355.1 Clitarchus hookeri
GAGTCCATGCCACGTCGACTTGCTGCACTTCGCCGGGCAAAAGGAGGTCCGACACGATATTAGGAGGTAGGTATCCCATGACTTTTGTCGTCTCAGTGTATGTATTTCCTTAGTTTGCTACCAATCCTCAAAATAGGACAGTTTTTAAAAAATAATAAAAAAATTTAATTTTTATTGCTTTTTATAATATTTCAAAACTTTAATTAAAAAAAATTTCCGTATATTTGTAGTTTACAATATGAAAGTTAAATTTAATATAATTATAATAAATAAACAAAAATAAGAATGTAACTCTTACAGTTATTTACCCATATATTTTGGAATTTCTAAGGAAACAGAAATAATTCGCAATCTTAAAAGGTCCTTAAATTTGTATTTTTTTTTATGACGTTACATTTTAAAAATTTTGAACATGCATATCATATTTACACGCAAATGCCGCATGCTGTGAATATAAAACTGTCGTCAGTTGTATTGAAATACGGACGAGAGTTAAAATGCAGGCGACCACGGTTAAATTACGTCATTTAAAAGTACATTTATTCTCCTTTGAATATCCACGATTACAGATATTCTTAGCCGGTTCCCGTGGCGTATATTTTGTTCTACTGACTGTAAACGATGTTAGAATGTTCTGGTAAATGTACCATGGTAGCAGTTGTGATAGGCAAAGGGGCTAAAGGTGTCCGACCAAATACCTTGTCGCATTTCAAACCGGATATTCCAGACGTTTAGGCTGCGTTGGGATGAGTGTTAAAAGTGTCACGTTTGAATTTCAACACGTTGTTCAAAACTAATAACTTCAAGTAAACAACGTAAAATTTCATATTCTTATTTTCTTCTCTTCCAGCCACCGTTTTATAAAATCTAATGTAAGCTGAAACGAACATCTTAGCATTTTTGTTTTTACGAAACTACGCTGTTTACAGTTTTGCGAATGGGACATGGCAGTAAACAAATATAGAAGTCAATCGTGTATGATTTTTTTTTATGTGAGATGGTACGGCGTGTGTTTTGAGAGAGAAGAAACAGCTTACGAAGTCCTTCAGATATTAAATCTCGAAGAAAAAAACAAGTAAACGGCAAGTCTTGTGGCTTAAATTCTCGAATATATTTAACGTATAGCTTACTTTCCTAATTAAAATTATTTTTCTGCCCGCCCTGACATAATTTGAAACAAAATTTTCTTTTAACTTTTTCGGAAACAAATATTCTGAACGTAATTTCCGAATGAAGCATTTATCTATCTTTGAATTATTCACTCTCCAACAACTCTAAACAACGGAACCGAAAATAAAACTCTTTTTTTAAAATATTGTTTAACAAACTGGCTTATGTTAATTTATTAACAATCTTTCTAACATGGAATCGCAAACTTTTAGAAACACCTTTTCAAAATAATCATTCTTTACATGGAGGTGAGAATAATTTGCAATTTTTTAATTTAGAAAAAAATACTCCAAAAATAGTATTTTTGTGTGCGCTAACTCGAGATATGCTTAAACCTTTGTTTTTAATTACTCAAACGCGTTTTTCAGCCGAAATGTTTTTGTTAATAATTCGTGAAGACGTAAACACGTTTTTAATGCTGTTTGTGGTGCACCATGTAAGTATTCCCACTTTGTACCGGAAGATATTTAAAGACGGTTGCAAACTATATGCAGTATATTACATCATACAAGCCAGTGCGTTAAGGATTTGTGTTGATTATTGGTGTTTGACATATAGGGCCTAACGTTGTTAAACGTCCACTGGAATGTTTGTTACCACGGATTGAAATGAAGTAATGTGAAAGAAGAAATCTGTGTAATTTGTTTTGTTGCGGGTAATGTACATTTACAAGTGTTTAATATTCCTTACGTCGAGTTTATTCATGTTCACACATGAAGCCGTTGTAAAATGGTTTTTTTACTATGAACAAATGTTTGCAAGCAGCAAAATTTTGTGACGGACATAATTTCAAATGAATGCAAGGTTAAGAAACAGCCGCTTTTTTTGGAGGAAAAAAAAACTACGAAATTCAACTGGAAATTTTTATCACACCGGGTGAAGTAACTGATTTTATTTAGCTTTGTTCACATCAAATTATGACTTGGCCTAAGTGATGTACAGTTTAAAGACTATAAATACTAAATCAGGCGATGGGAATCTAAAGGAAACGTCTTTATTACAGTCGAAGTCGGTCAGTGGACTTGAAGCTCCTTATTTCATCATCCAAAGGGGGCATAAGAAAAATAACATTAAATTCGACGACATTGGACCACGTACCTCCAAGCAGATTAATAAATACTGTGTTGCTTCCTAATTTTCATGCAATCAATTATCAGAGTGGTTTATACATTCTCTTATAACACGCCGTTACATAACTTATTCTTATTGTTTACTTGATTTGCTGTAAATTGCACGTAGCACTGTATCTCTAGAATTAAGTATCATCCGAACACTTTTGCAGAAATCTGATAGGCTTACGGATGAGGATGTTAAATTTAATAATTTCACTTCCTCTCTGCGAAGATACTGCACAAAACTTATGTTAACCAAAATGTGTGGATATTTGAAAGGATAAGAAGAATTTCAAGTGAAAAATAGAATGTTATTTCTCGAGGAACAAAACCACATGATACTCGTGTAGGTTTACAGCAGTCATTTCAACCAAAGGTTGCCCATTTCCATGGTGTTGCGTTGTTTCTTAGTGTTTTATGATAATAAGGAAATGAAAAGCCACCGCAGGATTTCTGCCTTGGGCGTCCAAACGATTGTCGCTGGTCATCAGTTCTCTTCAGGAGTGAGTGTCTCTTACTCGCATTCTTCGGGAAGTCCTGGTTTCTGTTCCGCCCCGGAAGGGGCCACGGCGGTGTCGTGGTCAGACTACTCGCCTCTACCAAGGCGAACCGGGTTCAACCCCCGGCCGGGTCACTCTGCCAGATTTTCGCAAGTGGGTATCGCGGTGGACGATGACGATGGTCGGCGGATTTCCTCGGAGATCTGCCGTTTCCCTTGCACACGCATTTCGGCGCTTCTCCATTATCACCTCTTTTCACCCACATTGGCTCTCAATACCTCGTTGTTAAGAGCCACCCAAATTTGTCCACTCAACTCAAGACCTTGATGTTAAGAGCCGCTCAAGTCTCTCCACTCTATTCCGCACAGATGCAATAGGGGTTGTTTACAACAAGTGGTTTTCCGTTCCCTCCTCAGCTTCAAGCGATAGTACTCTCTTAACAATTTCCGTGTAGTCACGGAAATGTTAACAGAAATGTATTATTAATGTATAGAGATCCGATCGGGAATGAAAAGCGGAAACGAGCTCCCTACTTAAAAAAAAAAAACACATACCATCTTCGTTTTCCCTATATCTGCGGTTTTCGGAAAACGAATAATGCCTAGATACACGAAGAGTCCTCCGCAGCTGCAAACAAAAAATTGTCGTTCCTACAACAATCATCATTCTTGCCACCTGAAGAAATTTTTTCAACGTTAAACAGCAGCACAAGTCACCTGTAAATATAAACAACACTTCTAACACTCTAATGTTACCATAGAAAATCTAAAAGTCGCTTGAAATACTTCACAGTATTCCAAGTAGACTAAGTTACAAGAGTGTGATTGGCGAGTAAGAGTCACAGTTTGACATCAATAACGAAAATTAACTCCTCTCGCTTTGTCGAGACGTTGAAATCGTTGAACATCAGTAACACGATACTCGTGCAGTTTGGCTGGGGGGTTTTTTTTTGGCAGCGTATTGGCATGCGCTTGCGGAAACTATCATTTCCTGCGACAGTCTACGTAACGACTTCATTGGTAAGGCCAGCCAGCAATATCTGTTGCTCACTTCCTGCACCGTTGCGTCTGGCAGTTTTTGGGGTCTTTCTTGATGCACATACAACAGTTTTCCCTTTGATTCTCCAAATATTGGATGGACGACATTGCAGGCGGTTTTCAGCCCCCCCAACTTTTCTACTCCGTTTTCCAGCACCCGTGGACGATATGAACACACGCTTCTCCATTAATCACCGACTGACACTGTAGGCCTACCCGAACAAACGCGAACCACTGCCAGATGCATTACAACTGCAGGGGCAAGAACTTTGACTGTAGCATGCGTCCGTACGGGTGACATTTTGCGGCCAAATTTTCCAGACGCTCTCTCGTGCCCACAGCAGGACAAGAGAGACCTCGACACAACCTCCAATGACACCACTGTGCTTCTCATACACCAAGGTAATTCTATATCACATTTCATTACTTTATTACCAATAGTTCAATTTCTACGAGCGAATATCAGAGACCGAGAGAGAGAGAGAGAGAGAGAGAGAGAGTGTGTGTAACATCTTGTATTCACACTGACGTTAGTTAGCTGTAAGAATTCCAGAGGGATATGCTATAACAAGCGGCACACGTTTATCGCGAAAAGGTTTCACGACTAGCTGAACTCCAAAACACTTTAGTTCGGATCCTTTTTCGTGAGTGAATTATTTTCTCACGCGCCTTAGATGACTGCCAACGAATCGAGGACTTTCAATATCGGGGTAACTTAATTCTGAATTGCCCATTCAAGTAAGAACATGTCTTTCACAAAGACACGTGGCCAATAACCAAAGCCAACCATGTGTTCATACAGGTTATTGAAGTTTAACTTGCGCGTAAATCTTATCTAAAAAATTATATGGCCCTAGGTATTACCATTTCGATGTCAGCCACCTATTATGCTGCTAAGGAGCTTCACAATTATTAAAAGTACCGCCCTAATTTGGTATTTCATCAAGTTACCATTAATGACATGTCACGAAGCTATTATATATCATATATAATTATATATACAGGCTGATTCTAAAATCATGGGACAAACATTGAGGGGCGGTAGAGCTCACTAAAACAAACCATTATTGTATAGGAATATATGGGCGGAAGTAACGCGTTGAGGCACAAATAAAAAAAAACATAACACATTAACGGAAACATAAAGTGTTTTATTTAGCAGCATACTTAACGAGTGATTCCGTACAGAAAATGTTAAAACAGTTACTGGAAATGCATCCACCAACAGTCACGCATACTTGGCGACCTCTACATGTGGCGTGATTGGCTGAAAATGGTGGCGTGCGTGAAATACCTGGCGTATTTGAATCTGTTCGCCAATCACTCCACCGACGCTACCAAGCTTGCATTACTGTCGGTGGTAGCAAATTTTGAGCAATTATTATAAGCATTGCTGTAAAAAGCCATTTAGCGGCGACGTTGTAAATAAACAATGTGTTGCATTTCATGTGTTATTTTTGTGTTTGTGCCTCAACGCGTCACTCCCGCCCATATATTCCTTTACAATAATTGTTTGTTTTAGTGAGCTCTACCACCCCTCAATGTTTGTCTCATTATTTTAGAATCACCCTGTGTATAATGATATATATATATAATTGGGTAAATGGTAAGCTGGCGCTTGCTCACAGCTGTAGGTAAATTCTCGGCGCACGCGGGTGGAGTCAGTAACAACCGTACAGCCTGGGGAAACTGAATACATTCCGACCACTCACAAGCGAGCAGCCAGGGACTCATTGCACGCCTCCTGTGACGTCAGCCGCTGAGCTACGTTGTGATGGTGGAAGTGCAAACACTAGCAAGCAACAGCGTACAGCACAGAGCCAACGCCAACTCACCTTGCAACAGCTCACCTCACGACACTGAGTTTGGCTCTTGAACTGGTTTCAGCGGCTTCCACAGTGTCCCGAATCTAGTTTCTGTGGCAGTGGCGCTTTGCGAATCGCGGACACAGTCGTTTCATTCACGGCGATTGCAGACCGCAGCGGATGGAGACCTTAATTATTGGCGCCCCACTTGCGCGAAGTTAACTCGGATGCGATAATATAATTTTTCCGGAATTCGCCACCCGTGTAGTACTTGTTAAATTGAATAATAATGGCGTGTGGGGAGTGCACCCAGGGCAAGGCAACACCCTCCGAGTGACGGTCTTTCCAGCTGGGACCCGTAGGTCTCCGTCATCCCCGAGCATGACAGAAATGAGACCCTAGAATGGAGCGGCGCTGGAATGCAAGGGCGAGGGAAACGGGAGTACCCCAAGAAAACTCTGCGGCAAGCGGCATCGTCCAGCACGATTCCCACATGCGAGAATCCGGGAGTGAAACCGCCGGGGATCGAACCCGGATCGCCGTGGTGGGAGGCGAGCGCCCTGGCCACTGCGCCACCACTGCCCCTATTAAATTGAAAAGCCACCTTAGCAGCGATGTCTGAATGCCTCAAAAAGCATTCACAACGTCTTGCCAATCAGAGTGTGATATAATTGGATGTCCAGAAATTACGTTAATTCTTTAGATAACCAGGCTAAACTTGACAGTTCTGTACAGGCGTACTGTCCAGGCGCTGTTATTTGTTCATTGTCCGGCGTCTTCGTGATTGGCACTTTATCTTGTGTTCTACTACGTTGTACGTGCTTCGCTCGATCTCTTCCTACGTGTTATTACTGATTCACAGTGCTGCAGCGTTTCCCAGGAAGAGAGTGGCCCACACTCTAAATCTGAATCAATGAGAATCTCTCTGTTTTAATCAGTTAACAGTACCTGACTGATTCAACAGTCACTTCAGTAAATTTTACTGACGAATCAGTGAAAAAATAACGGCTTCCTTCACTTACTGATTCAGTGAAATTTTCCACTGATTCATCAGTCTTTTTTTTTCACTGTTTCTCAATAGTTTGTTTTTTGACTGATGGATTAGTTAAACAGCGTGTAAAAATGCTCGTCAAACATAATTTGATAATGGCCATTAAACATCGTGTATCAAATTGAATATAAAATGTGTTTCGTCTTTCAAAACACCATTTTATGACGTAGTATGAACATTGAGCAATTCATTAAGTATTTGCGTATTTCATTTCCTTTTCATGTAAGCTTCGTAGCGCTCTGTTTGAAGGTCTAAGCTGCATATTATGTGGTGAATAGATGCACTCATATGTACTATTGGTTTTAACAATCTTAATGGCACCAACTAAACAAAAAACGAAAAGTAACGTCATACAATTAAAAACTACGCGCTTTCGATAAAGAGCTGTAAGACATATATTTTCCTCACGTAAGTCGACTTGTTTTGGCAGCGCAGAAGGTAAGGGTATCGTCCTAAAAGCGATGTGGAAAGGGTGTGAGAGTCCAATCACGGCCACCTCCGAAGTCTTTTTTTTTTTTCTTTTTTAAATTACGGTAAATTGCGCAATTTTAATAGCAAACTATCGTAAATATGTTTATTTCTTGTAATTATTTGGTTAAACTCAATAAAAATAATATTTAAATCGCCACAGCAGTTGGCCGTCACTTATTCAACTAGTGAAATTGTTTCACGTTAATAATTCAATCAGTGAAATTTTTTCACTCAAACAATCAGTGGTTTTGCGCTGATTCTAAGTGGAGCCATTTTCACTGATTTGAGTTGCTGCATTTCACTGCGAATCAGTGGTTTCCCACTGATTCGAATTTAGAGTGCAGTCGCAAAAGAAGCAAGGAAGTCAAAGTTTTTAAAGTCTATTCTAACACCGGCTCAACTCGCGAAATTCTAAGTTCTCTTGCAAGGCGTTCCGCTGAGGAACTGCTGTATTTTCTATGGATTATCGTTGTAGGCCTTGACAAGAGTAAAATGATTCACTTCTTTTTGGGAGCTTTGTGCCTGTTGCAGACAGAGCAACAATTGAATGTGCCCACCGCTTATGTTGACAGGCAACTTGTGATGATGGGACTACTGAATGTTTTCACCCAAGCGAAGTACGTTGCGAATGGTCGTAAAAGTATCGGTTGCCCAGGTACCGAGTTCAAGCACTTCGTCAATGGAAGGCATGCGCACCAACTTCAAGCGCACCCAAGAGAAAGAGATGGAATCGTCTCAAGCACGGAGAACGCGGTAGCCATCTGTCTGTGTGTTCCGTTTGTGCCAAGGTAAAGACTTACAAAAATGTGTCGGCGACCTGCCGAACTGAAATGTGCACGGGCCCAGTCGTGCTGGTACCACGAACGCTACCGTAAACCCAAACCTGCGGATTGAAACTTTAACTGTGTTTGAGATTGCCTGCGATGACGTTGGCAGAACATTTGTGTTGATAGCGGTGATCAGCCACCACGTGCGGGGTTTCTTCATCTCGTACGCGACTGTTGGAAAGGCCGTTGATTTTGAAAGCCCTTTCGCCAGTCTTCAAACGCATTCAAGGCAATTTCATACTAATATTCGCATGCAGAGGTGCAGAGACCAGAAATCGATTAAATCCCGTGGCCGGGAATCAGCTCTGTTCTCATCACTGCAGCCTTTGAGTATGATTCTGATTAACTCCGCGACGAAGTCGGTTGACGTGCGGTGCTTGAATATGGATTGAATTTCTGCTAAATGGTGTCCTAGCTATGTGTTACAAAACATTCTACACATACCTGAATGTTCTGACGATGTAAGGGACGTCTGTGCTTACCATAGCGGTTTTCTGTGTATTCGCTCATCTCGTGGGACCAACTCCCTATTGATGTGAACATTAGGGGGCAAGGTTAGCTTCTGTTTGGATGTCTACTTGCGTACAGACGCTCTGCATTGACTCCAGACTTACGGCACTCACAATGCACACCTGGCATGTCTCTCGTGTCAGGTACAGTGTAATATGTCATCACGTTGACAGACAATGCATAACTCCGAACTGCAGCACATGGCTCCCCCATCACAGAATACACAGATAATCTGAGAATTTTGAAGAGAAACCACCGCTATCATCAGGAACTCCAAACCGGACCGACTCGCTGGTAATTTGGCGAAATGTCGTTCACTTGTCACTACCTGGAGGCGAACTTGGACAACAGTGATTAGTCCAATACGGAAGTTTGACAGCCCGATCATACCCAAGGCGTGCTTCAAATAGAGACTGTGAAAGTTGCCTACACTCAATTGCTGACGACAACAAATATGTATCAACTTTTTAATTTGAATGCGTGTGCCTATCACCCTATAAATAAACTACGTGAATAGATTTGAAATATTTACGTTGGCTTGTGGTTCGTGAATGTATTTGTAACTCTAAATTAAAGAACGTATTGTTTGTCACATGCATATTTTAACTGGCACGCTTCAAAAATCTCCTTAAAAAAATAAATAATAACAATTTTGTAATTTCTGTACAGTTATATTACAACTCTAAATATGCTATATTTCAGGAGTAGCAGTGCTGCACAGACATATTGTTTAAATCCAGTATATTTTTATGCTGAATTATCCCAAATAAAAGTTACACAATTAATATGTCAGTTGTAACAATTGTACACATAATAGAGTAATCTATATTGCATATTGTAAAATAATTAACTCAAAAACATGATTTATTCTAGTTGCAAAATTGTTGTACTGAGGTATATATTTCTTGTGTGAATTCGTGTCCAAGATTAGCAGACTTCTGTTAGCGCAGTTGTTCACACACTAGCTTACGTTGCAAGGTCCCTGGTAAGGCATGGATGTCAATTTGTGTTTATCTTCATGAGTGACGCACGAGTCACCATGTTTATGAAACTGTCACTTGTCATTGGGAAGAACCAAGGCAATCAGAATAATTGTGTATACAGAGTCAGAAGAAATATCAAAAAAGTTAGGAAGGCGCTGCTTTTGGACAAAACGGTTCCGATATCAAACCCTGAATAAGGTACAGATGTGTGTGCTGCTATGGTCGCTAATTATAGCATGCAAATAATCACCGATCAGCCTCCAGGCAAACTCTAGGACATCAAAACAATGAACTGTTAGTCCCTTTACAACCACGCGTTAATATACGGTGGCTTATGTACAACTAAATGAGAGTAACTTCTGTAGGCTTTTCATGGTCAGGGGCCGTGGCATCGCAGCGGCTAGAGCGCTCGCCTCCCCACCAGGGTACCGTGCCGGACGATGTCACTGGCCGGCATGTTCTAGTGGGGATATCAGCTTTCGCCGCCCTTGCATTCCGGCACCGCTCCATACGCACCTCGCTTCACCCTCGTCGACTTTCAAGACTCTTTCTGCTCCTCTCTTCATTTCACTGTTCACGGTTAACTGAGCATTATTGAAGCCCTTGCTTAGGACATGATTTTCTGCCTATGTCGTGTCGCTCCGCCTTATGTAAAATTAACATTGTTATGGACCCGGTGAATTTATTCAAGCGTGAACGCAATATTCTCACAAACTTAAACGTGTTATTTGTATGCTAATACTGATTCTTGCGTGCATAAACATACATTAAATCAAACGATTTAATTGACAACCATTATAAACATCACACTTTTAATAAGATATTATGGCGTGAAACCACTTTTACATCACTTCCAAATTTACTGGGAGAAACGCTGTCAGCTTGCCCGTTATAATTAATGCAGTTTGGAAAAGTCACTTTTTTCTTCAAAAGTTTAATTTCAGAAGTGCTCATTTAACCGCGAAACAGCTATGAAAACGATTCGTACAACCGCGCATGGAGCGAGATTTAACACTTCCGGTTTGGTATAATACAGATGTGCTCTTATACAGTTAGTGGCTCATGTTATTAATTATAGATTAAGCTAATTCAATTTACTTTTGAGCATAGACTCTCTGAACCTTTCGAAAGATCGAAAATTCGTGTACTATTGCCCGGTAACAAATGTAAAGTTGAACACAGCAACAAGACGTATTTGACTTGTGCTGCTGCTTGTACTTCTCTAAACAGAAAAATTAGTTTACTTGAAATCCACCTCAGGCCAGACCATTCGCTGACTAATTTATGCAAAGTTTCTTATAATTAGGGGCAGTGATATTTCGCGAAAAGATTTCGAGACAAGATGCAGTCCAAAGCACTGTAGGGTCGTCCAGCTTCTTTGATTGGTCGAAAAATGTTCTGGCCCTTGTTAACCATTTGCGCACGAATCACGAAGGTTCGGTGTCGGAGTTACTTAGTCCTGAGCGGCTTGGTCAAAGACGGACTCGGTACTCCGATTTTTACGCGAAATGTCACTGGCCCTACTTACAATGGTTAAATTTATTGCGGGGTTTTATGGTCTGTATATTCAGATATGAAATCTGTGAAGCGAATCGTAAAAAGGTAATTGATCTGTTTTAATTATTCCAGTGACCCTCAAGCTAACTCTGATGGTCTGAACGTCTGTTGCAGACCTAGTGAAGTATAAATATGAGATTGAGCCTACGGAAGCAAGCGGAGAACAGAGGACTGCTATGGAATGTCGGTGACCTTACTCTGCTGGCTGCACCGAACAAATATATCACTGTAATAAATAAATGTACATTGAGAACTATACATTATTGGTAATTTTAAATTTTGGGTATGCAATTTGAAGGAAAATAAACTACAGTATGTGTAATTTCACTTTAATGTTCTTAGGGTTCCAAGTCTTTGGCAAAAAAAAACAGGAATGTATGGCTTTATAAACATCACGTTGATGTTAAATTACACATTTTGAAGTATGTGTAAAATACCACCCAATTCCCCTACTAAACATTTAAATTGTGTATATTAAGTGCTGCGGAGTCTTAGTTTTAAGCACTTACTGTCAGCGTAGCTGTACATCTTCCGTGGTTTAGTTTTATATGACCATATATGTGTAAACTTTAATTGCGAAATCCCCCTTACGTAAGAACTGAAGGCAATATCTTAGGTTTCTCACTGGCCGAAGTATTACCATTTCAGTATTCAAGAAACCACTAAGCAAATAAATTTCATTTAACTGTGTAGAGAGTTAACGTGCACCTAAGAAATATTATTCTTTTCCAACTTAGCATTTGGAGTGGGGTAAAAACATAAGATGCTAACGGCGCATAACAAACTTTCTTGCAGATAGGATTACGCATAAGTTCAGTTTATTTAATTTGCATACCCGCACCTCAGGCACAAATAAAGAAAACATGTCTAAAAAAGTAACAAAATTAATGTTGATAGCTTTTCATAAAAAATAATGCGATAAGAAAATATCTATAACTTGTTCGTGGATATGAGATTTCAGTAACGAGACTACCGCATAACAAATATAATGAACGACGTGAGACTCGAAAGGATAAACTCGAATACAGAACGAACTACAATATAAAGTTAATTTTCCTGCGATCTTGTTTTCGTGTCTCAGTGGTATGCTTCAGATGACATTACATAAGATTAAACGTAAAGTTATAACTTAAAAATGTTGATATTTCACTTGTAGCTAACTGAGTAAATAATCAGATGTGATAGTTTTAAGAGACGACATTTGACATACTTGGCAGAATATAATTGGTAAAATAAGCAATTTGGAGCATTTCTAACCCTTTGACTTAAGAGGAAATGTTATACGCACATGTATGAGTGATTAAAGCCTGTGTACAAGGCAATGTTTAATGCTATAATGCAGCCAGTCCAATTGTAACTGTTCTCTGCTGGCGAGTTACACTGAACAAGTTGCAGTAGAGATGTATGGTAACCACATTTTTGTCATCATTGACAATAAACGTGACTGAGCACACTTCGTTGTCCTCACTCAGTACAGTGTAACGTTAGTTAGTATGTTCAACTCACTTGAAAAGTGTGCATGTTGTGCAGTGGCACACATTCCCGCAAGGTAAAGTAGAATAATTTAGACAAGACGGCCAAAGGGGATCGGGGAGTAGGCGCCAGGCGCAGACCGGACGCCATGTTGTGACGTCATCCGACCGCCATATTGGACGTAGATGACCATTGACCTTGATCTTGACCTTAAATGACATTGAACCCACAAAAATGAAAAAAATTAGATATGAAAATAAATAATTTTTTAAAGATCTAAATGTAATAGGTCCATGTTTTGATGCCAGGTGGACCAATATTCATATCGTCAGCCATGTTAGATGTTGATGACCTTGAAATTAATCTCAGTGACATTTGACCTTGAACCATAAAATCCAAAATACCCAAATAAACATTTTAATTTAAAAATTATAAAATTGAAATTTTAACAGTTTCGGGTTAGAGGGGACGAGGGACTGGGACCGACCAGCCACCATGTTATGTCACCCAACCACCATCTTGGACCCCACCAGGTGACCTTTACCTTAATGACTTTGGGCCTGTAACAGTGACTATTAATGACCTCGAAAACAAAAAATCGAAACAAATTAAAACATTGAGTACATTTATAAAAGTCCGTGAGCACATTAAATTACTGACTACTACCGCCATCTTATATTAAGGTCACCTTGATCTTAACCCCTTTAACCTTAAACCCAAAAATTTGTCAAAAATCACAAAAATTTATGAATTTATAAAAATACAATAATAATATCAGATTTTTTTTTTTATAATTTACATTACTGGAGGTTACCTACAGTACCACGTCCAGCAGACGACTGACACCCCTCCAACTAACTAATCACATTGTATGAACATTGCCCTTCCCAACNACAGTACCACGTCCAGCAGACGACTGACACCCCTCCAACTAACTAATCACATTGTATGAACATTGCCTTTCCCAACCCATTCTCTTGGCTCATTCTGACGAATGCATTCCACCCATCATATTGGTTCTTTAGTTTGTCATTTGTTTACATTTCCAACACCTAGGTGGCACTGATGACTCCGATTAACATGTTATATCTGGATAACCTTCACCTTCACCTTGACCTCACATCTGCGACCTTGATATCGTGTCGATGATCTTGGATAACCTTGCATCCAAAAATAAATTCTAAAAACTTTTATAACATCCAAATAATTCCATAAAAATATTAAAAAATTGATGAAATACTANTCCAAAAATAAATTCTAAAAACTTTTATAACATCCAAATAATTCCATAAAAATATTAAAAAATTGATGAAATACTTGTTTTTTTTAATCAATCTTTTGAACAATCTCGCAATCTTGCCATCAATCTGCAACGCACGCATCACAATCTTTCAATCTTCCCATCAATCCTTCCATCAATCCTTCGCAATATTTCTATCAATCTTTCCATCAATCTTTCCCATCAATCTTTCACAATCTTTCCATCAATCGTTTACAGTCTTTCCATCAGTCCTTCGATCGATCCTTCTATCAATATTTAGGTTTTTTCCCTAACCATATGTATATAAATTACATTCGTTTGCCAATTGTGTCCAAATTTGTACATGTCGGCAGAATTAATGTTTTGTATGCAATCAATTATCCATGAATTTTTATACTATAGTCTTTATTATCATTCTATATGCAGGTCTTGCCATTAATTAATGAGTGCTCATAGCACCACTTTAAAGTTGTGAGGGATAAAAAAATAGGACACACATAAATAAAGGAAAAAAATAGTTACATAAATTTTTTTTAAATTTTGTAATTACAATTTCAGAAGAAAGCAATTCATTACACCATGCGATATATACCCGTTCCTTCAGTTTACTAATGATTGAAGATACACTGGAAAGCCAAAAAAACTGGTATAGTCGTGCGTATGCAAATAACAGAGCTACGGAACCAATCAGAGTAACGCGATGCGGTCGGCAGAGCCTACATAAGACAACAAGCGTCTGGCAAAGTTGCTAGATCAGTTACTGCTGCTACAATAGTAGGTTATCAAGATTTCAGTAAGTTTGAACGTGGTGTTATAGTCAGCGCACGAGAGATGGGACATAGCATCTCCGCGGTAGCGATAACATTAGGATGTTCGCGTACGATCATTTCACGAGTGTACTGTGAATATCGGGAATCCGGTAAAACATCACATCTTCGACATCGCTGCGGCCGGAAAAAGATCCGAAATAACGGGACAAACGACGACTTACGAGAATCATTAAACGTGACAGACGTGCAACCCTTTCTCAAATTGGCGCAGATTTCAATGCTGGGGCATCAACAAGTGCCAGCGTGCGAACTATTCAACGGACCATCATTGATATGGGCTTTCGGAGCCGAAGGCCCACTCGTGTACCGTTGTTGACTGCACGACACAAAGCTTTACGCCTCGCCTGGGCCCGCCAACACCGCCATTGGACTGTTGATGACTGGAAACACGTTGCCTGGTCTGACGAGTCTCGTTTCCAATTGTATCGGGCGGATGGACGTGTACGGGTATGGAGACATCCTCATGAATCCATGGACCCTACATGTCAACAGGGGACTGTTCAAGCTGGTGGAGGCTCTGTCATGGTATGGGGCGTGTGCAGTTGGCGTGAAATGGGACCCCTGATACGTCTAGATACGACTCTGACAGGTGAAAGATACTAAAGCATCCTGTCCGATAACCTGCGCCCATTCATGTCCATTGTGCATTCCGACGGACGTGGACAATTCCAGAACGCCAATGCGACACTCCACACGTCGAGAGTTACTACCGAGTGGCTCCAGGAACAGTATTCTGACTTTAGACACTTCCATTGTCCACCTAAATCACCAGACATGAACATTAGTGAGCATATCTGGGATGCCTTGCAACGTGCTATTCAGAAGAGATCCCCACCGCCTCGCACTCCTATGGATTTTTTGACTGCCCTGCCGTATTCATGGTGTGAATTGCCTCCTACATACCTTCAGACATTAGTCGAGTCCATGCCACGTCGTCTTGCGGCACTTGTGTGCCCGCGGGGGCCCTACACGATATTAGGCAGGTGTACCAGTTTTTTTGGCTATTCAGTGTAGCTCAACAATGCGCGAGAAATACCCACGTTTTTAAAGGTCAATAAAATATCTGAGTCTATCAACAAGTCCATTCGGATCTTCGGGAAATAGGTAGCCAGCATTCTCGGCGTCTTCTGCCTTCTTCGTGTCGCTCATTGCAGCAAATGTGTTGTAGAGGTGTATCAGTGCATCAAGAAAATCGACATCATCGTCTTCTACATTATCACTGTCTTAATGTTCATTTTCATCTATGCTGTCTTCATGATCGTCTTCACTTCCTGTTTATCCTCATTATTAAATTTGCTTTTATTTGTGGCAGGAGTGTATGCTTATCAGTATTTAGAGCCGACGATAATTTATTTTGAAGTTCGTCGACTTCACGCGAAAGTCTTGCAAGTGTTTATTCTGCGCAAACTGGCTCTACTGAACTCAATCTGTCTTTAGCATTAACTGTATCATCATAATCGCCTGTCTAATAGGTACCCACACGTTCAGCAAGAGGGATTGCCGGCAACACTAGCTGACTCCCAGTAGACGAATCCTTGCAGATCTCGGTATGTTCTTTCAATGTATCGCCTTGCACAAACTGCATAGGGCCAATGACGCAATGCTTCATCGCGCGGAAAGGACTCTTTGTTCAGTCCGTTCTCTCATGCCGACGAGCAGTTTGTCCATTGGTGATAACTCGATCACATAATCGGCACTGGCGACAACCAGTTAGCGATGATGTAGGTCGCGGCTCAATGATCGCTGGGGTCAAAGGCAGGTCTTCGTATTCGCAATTCATTCTCGTGGTATGACGAGAGAGCGCTTCAAAATCGAAGTTCACCTCACGGTGTGAGAACGTCAATTGTCATTTTTCTCTATATAAATGCGGTTATTTTTTTCTACAGTAGAGAGCCTTGCTTATGCCCACAAATGAACTTCCACCATGAAATGTATATGTAAAAAAATATGGGAACACTCTGAGAAAACCCACATACCTGTTCACCCCAGAAGAAAACACGCAGATGCCTACGTAACGATATATTTAAATATGCTTGCAGGCATATGTATAAATTATTATAGAGCTTTAAAATAATTTCGTATTCCCATATTTATATATACATAATTATGTATAACATTAATAAAAAATTATTTTATATTTACAAATTTAATTGCCTATACATACTTCATTTAAAAAAATTAATTAAAATAATGTTATATTTTTATATCTATGTATACATAATTATCTTTGTGTTTTCTTCCCGAACGAGTATAAGAAATGTTTAAATTTTCAGCAGATGCATGTAAACATGTATTCATGTGTACACACACATATAGTGTATTTCTGTGTATTTATTTATATATTTATTATTATAACATTTTATTATACATTATTTGATATTTTTATATATATTTAAATTTATATTACACATTAACTTCACATTAATACATGTATATAGCTAAACGTATATAAAAAATGTCCCAAAATTATGAAGTTCTGCTTGCAGAATGGGTATTATAGGAGAAGACTATAAAAATAAATACATTTATGTACGTTTCAAACTTGATAGTGAGTATAGACTTGCCCAAGGTGAGAGTATCTTAGACAGAGTATAGATGCCACGTCAACGTAGGCGAAACAGTGGCCAGTACGTCTAAGTGGGGACAGCAAACGAGCTAAAAGGCTTATATTTGACGACACACACCGAAAACTGAAATGATCACGGAGGTCTCCATGCATGGCCCGCCANGATCACGGAGGTCTCCGTGCATGGCCCGCCAGAACTCCGGTTCTGAATTCCCGTTGACTTCTACGAGTAGGGACACCTCAGTGCGTTGGTGGAATAGAGTACCGCCGAGCCGTTGAGACTGTTGACATCCTTCACTAGCATGTGCGTGACGCATGTCATAAAATACACATCACGTCAAACATATGCTTAAGGGTCAGGAAGTCCCTGCATGTACTTTTAAAAGCCTGTAATTAATAATAACAATAATAATGTATTTAAGAAGGTGGCGAAATTAAGGCGAGCTGGCAGTTTCTGCAATTAAATCACTGTAGTTATATAGACGTACATATACATGCATATATGAAAAAAAAGAAGTAGACTAACAAAGAAATACATTACACAGGATTATTATGTTAATGTAGATATAACAACAATTCTTATGTATATATTCACTACAAAATTGCATGCACTCATGATGCCGTAAACTTATGAATATTGTTTTACACAGATCGGACAAATGTTATTAACATGTTTGGACATTTCGAGCACTTTTTTTAGCACCAGTACTTCGATAGTTGCCTCCTTTGATGATGCAGCAGCTATACTCTATCTACTGTAAGAAGCCATCTATCTTCGGCAGGTACTTGCTTTCTGTCAAACCCGCAAAACACATGCGTTTATTTACTTTTCTGTCCCCTTTTTATATCTACTGCCCACAATGGAACCAGTTACATTAATTTGGAATAAACGGCGTGTATCTGCATATATATATATATATATATATATATATTACAGAGACAGAGAGTTAGCAATAAGTATATATAATGTGTCGGATGCTTTTATTTATTCGCGGAGTTACAGTGGGCTGGATGATATAACTTAAAACAAATATATACATATACAGAGTGTTTCTTAATATGTGGGCAGTAATAGTGGAGTGGCTAATACACCCCAAAACAACACAAACTGTCCCTACGAACTATGTTCAAAAGTCGATCGTATCCGAGTTGCAGACCTTAAACTTTTCGAATTTGGTTTAAGTCATTTGCATTTGTATATACGATTTCGTTTTTTTTTTTTACTTTTAATAATACCCCACATAATATACTTTCACCATCCACATTTCAAGGATTCCACAGCCCTTAAACTTGACATAGTCCATGGATATCCTACACCAAACTTCTATTTTTCGGTGAGGAACAACTTCTCAGAATTCGTTCTCTTTTACACACACACAAACATATATGTATACATACCCAGTATATAGCTATCATTTACAAAGCGGCTACTTGATAAAATAATTTATATATGCATGCTCCTCCATATTTTACTTGAAGACATTACATTTGCTGTAGCAATGTTACGAAGCCCGAAATAATTCTAACGAAAATTGTTCTGCCAAGAAGCAGAAAACCAATTTTTTAGTAAGAAGAGGTTAAAAAAAATATAGCAAAGGCTACGCTTTCGGAGGAAAATGTATACGTACGTAAATTCACCATAAAAGAGGTTTACAAACATCGAGAACTGCCCCATGCAGTAGCCATTTCGTAAACAGGAAGTATCCGGACACAATAGATATATACTTTACACTAGTTTTCAACGTTCAAACTTTGTAACATCTTGCAACAAAAACCAATCAACAATTAATTACGAAGTCGTTATCCTATATACTTGTTGACAATCGATCCCTTGTAGTTCACAAACATTGTCCTTGTACATGTGTGTTAAACGTAGTCGAGCTCACATGCATTAAACATAGTTTTAAAAAAAAATTACCCTTACTTTTTCTCATCAGTTACTGACACAGCGTATTTAAGAATACAGAGGTGAAATAGTTGAATTTACTCGCCAGTCAGCAACCTAGCCAATAGTTAACCTTCCGCAGCCTGCAATAGCCAATCATAAACAAAGGCCCANTTTACTCGCCAGTCAGCAACCTAGCCAATAGTTAACCTTCCGCAGCCTGCAATAGCCAATCATAAACAAAGGCCCGTTCCCAGATAAAGGCTGTTCCCGATCAAGTGAGCACTTTTGAAATCAACCTTAGAAAAAAGTCACTGCTCCGCCTGGCATATATTTTAACAGGCGCACTGAGTGACATGCGCCCAGTAAAGTTGGTAACGACGGAGGGAAAGTAGTTCTATATCTTAACGTCGAATAAAAAGTGTTAGGTAACTATTTGTGGTAACTAAAAATTATTGCTTTCGTTGTCTGTTTATTTTTAATGCACCGAAGTGCAAAAATGAGCAGATTTGTAGGATATTTACTTTGCTAATAATTACACAGTTTCACTTGTCCGACGCATGAATAAAGAGATGAGGCCCATGGGAGTATTAATTTTACATAAGGCGGAAGAATACACAACGTGCATTCACGTAGATCTTAAGCAGCTCTTTCAAAAGTGCTCATTTTACCGTGAACAGCGTATAATCGCGCAGTCAATCAGAGAATGAGCCGCCACGCAATTTCGTCTCTGTATACTTATGTACTCTGTGGCAGTGACGTGAAGTTGTTCTGTGTGAATTCTTCTTTATAGTCTCTTCGTGGCTTCTTCACAATTTTTGATTCAAACGTTTAAAAATCGCCCTATGCGTTATGTCTTTTTTTCCCGTTTCCTCCCCCTGTTCATTCCATCACCGCTTCATACTAGGATCTCATTATAAAGAGTGATGGGTACCTACTATGGGTATGGTTTATTCTACTCAAGTTGGAAAGTACAAATTTTTTAGTTTGGCAAAGAATATTTTTCGCCACTAGTTAAGCGCTAGGGTCACATGTGTACCTGATTTTTCTAATTTTCTACGTTAAAAAAATAATTTATTGCAATAATCATAAATCAAATATTAAATAATTATGTAACTAAGTAAAATATTTGTCTTATATTATTCAAGAAGCTAAAAATTCTCTTATTAAAAGTGACCTCTTTGGAACATTGCGCACCTAGCGGCGAAAATTTTCCCTAAGCCAAACTCTCCCATAAGAAAACTAGTTTTGTTCCTAACCTGAGAAAAATTAACGTTACTGTGCGTTCTCCTTCGGAAGCCCGTCATAGGCTACATATCAGGCAGGCTGTCCAGCTAAGGCCTGATCACAGTTCATAACAATATGTTTTAACGGACACTCCGAATGGCATACCCCCTATTCAGTTGGAAACACTGTAGGAAAAGTAGTTCCATGGTTTAAGGCCGTACTGAGAGTGTGATTTCAAAATATGTAGACACTTAATTTACGTAATTTATTATCCTTTTATTGTATGTAACCCAGTTGAAGAGTTCCAATATTAGTAATATATTTACTTTTATATCAATTTCACATGCGATCTTGATTGACGCATGAATAAATCGACGGGGCTCAAGGCAGTTTCGATTTTACATATGGCGTAGGGATAAGAAAAATACGCGTAGAGAAGTAGATTGTAAACAAAGCTCCCAAAAGAGCTCAGTTAATAGTGGAAAACCTATAACACAAATTACCGCAATTAAATTATTAGACTGCTTTATTTAATTTCAAAAACGTACAGGTGCCCGGAAAGGGAAACCGATGTGATTAGAATCTTTATATGTCGGTTAACATACGCGTATGTACTTCGCGTAGCTCTTGTGGTTTACTTGCAGAGTCACTTACTCGTTAGTTCACGCCGCGCGTCTTAACACACACACTGTTGCCAGATCCCCACACGTCTGGCGAGCTGCCCGCCCGGTCGTTTGCGGAAACTTTATGAAGATTTCGCAGCTCTTACGCTGCACGTCCGTCGCTGCGCTGCGCACCTTGGCCTGCCACTCGCGCGCTGGGGGGAAAACTGACGTCTGAATAGGCGGCCCACCAACCGCGCGGCCGGCATCGCAAGCGCGGTTCATCGGCGTCACGGCTTGCATTTTTAAAACTCAGTCTCTCCCGGAGCCGCCGTCGTCGTATCACCCCGCGCCGTGACATCCAGGCACACCTCTACACACACACTTCCGCTGCTCGCGCATGGTACGCCTGCATCTCGTTACCAACACACGCAATTAAGAATCCGAGACACGTTTAATTAAAGGTAGACTTACAATAAAAAAATAAAAATAAAACGTTTACGTAACGAACGTGTACGTATCGGAATGAAAGAAAGTGGAGTGGAAAGATTTGGGCGGCTGTTAACATCGAGGTTGAAATGAGGTGAGCATGTAGCGACGTCGGAATGCAAGGGCGGGGGAAAACGGAATATCCCCGAGAAAACCCACCGACCAGCGGCATCATCCGGCACGATTCCCACATGCGAAAAATTCGGGAATCGAACCCGGTTTGCCTTGGTATGAGGCGCGTGGTCTAACCACTACACCACCGCGGCCCCAATGAAATAAGGTATTTTTACGAAACGATTCATGGTCGTCGTATTACGTGTCGTGCAGGGACATTATCAACGTGTAGGAAAGTCGATATTTTTTTTCGTGACTTACGTTACGGCGTTTCAGCCAAAATAATTAAAGGAGAAAAGAGGAAAAAAAAACTTTATTGAATTTAATGGACTATCTCGTTTCTAAAATAAAACTGGTTTTTTTCTTTACTCATTAAAAAAATTAGTCTTAGTTCTACCTAACAATTATTTTTTATATTGTATATTATTATTGTTGCGTTTTACGTTACATTATTGACAAATCCTGAGCAGTATGTACTGAGAGAATAAGGATGGAAATAAAAATAAATTTAAATATATCTCATTTGCCAATAAATCACTACTTCACTAAAATTCAATTTATAGTCGTGTGTGAGAGAGTTGAGTATAAGACCATTGCTTTCACAATGAACCACGCATTTTTGTAAACGTTCTATGCAGACGTTTCTTACGTACACGAAATTGATATAGGGAATCGACCATAATTCGTAAACTGAAGATGAGGTAGACTAAATTTCATCTTCTGTGCAAGTTCCCAACGTTTACTCAACCAAGATTTTTCTTATCCAGTTTGGGAAGCTGAATGCTAATAGTTTGGTAACCAATACCGGATTTTCTCAGTTTTGTTTGTGAACGAATGTTACAATTACGTTTTCCAGTAAACTCTCCCATAAAAATTTTTCGTTTTGCTTATAGAGTAAATATATGGTTGTCTCTCTAACCTTACATCAAGAACTGTAAAAAAAAAAAAAAAAAAAAAAAAACCCCGCACATTTACGTGCTGCAACAACGACGTAAAATTTGTTTATATTTTATTGTAACCTCCATCGGCGTTTTTACGAAAAATAATGACAACTTACGTAACATGAGTATGTAGTAATTGCGTTACATCTCATTCAAAAATAGCTTGCTATCATATCAGATTACTTACTTTAGTAAACAATGTGCCAACTTTACTCGAAGCCATGCGATTTTGACAGTTGTGAAGGAAGAACACACAGATGATCGCTGCATGCGCATTCTACTAAGTATTCACTCTACAGTTTCATCGCAGCTAGCACGATCTTGACGCCTGTCATAAACAAAAGGACTTTTGGAATATTTTTTGTAACATGCAGTCTTAATGGTTGAACTTTTTTTCTTTTCTGAAAGGGAGCTTCCTCCTGCACATTTCTTTAGTTGATATCTTGCGCCAAAATAAATAGCGCGACAGAAATGCATCACACTGCAAAATTTGTTTATCACGAAGTTGGCGAGAACTTTTATGCAGGATTGTCCTTTATTCGGTTCTCTATGCTGGTTTCCAAAAAAACTCGTAGACGCCAGTTGCAAACTTATAGCATTACAAACTTATAGCATTATTTATTTAATAAGCCACGTGCTCTTAAAACCTGCTACATAGCTATGTCGCAAAACCTTATTTACAGTGTATTTTTATATTTGCCGTTTTCTATGTAGTTATTAAATGTAATTATCAATATTTTATAGTATAAATATAGTAAAGAAGTGCAGGAAAAAATATATCTGGGAAGAAAATTGTTACTACCAGTTTTTGGCCAAGAAATATTCGTCATGTGCTGAGGTGACTACCAACCTCAGGTCATGTTTACCAAATTTATAATTTAATTGTATATTCAATAAAATATACAATTTATAAAATAGGGATAATGATATCGAGAATTTCTTAGAGGCTCGGCTTAATGTTTTTATTTTGGTTTTTCGACATACAGAGACATTTTAAAATTAATGTTTTACTTATCAGCATAACCCAAATTATTTAAGCAGGATCATCAGCTGACTCTAGTTCGTATTCCTACTATCTTCACATTTTCATTTTATTATTATCGAGATGAAATTTAGTTTAGTGGCGTACATTATTACATTCCTTCGGCTTGCATTTCACGAGGCTTTTCACGTTGAAGTGAGCACTTTTTAAGGCTGTGGTTAAAAGTTCCTTTGAGATTATTTGTTATGCATTCGTCAATTGTTAATATAACAATTTCCATGTGACTAATAAGCGTAGTGTATATATATATGTATATATATATATATATATACACATATTTCATAGCTCTTAAAGTTGAACGTCTGAGGCAACAATAAAATAAAATTGTTTGGTGGTTAGGCTTTAAAAAATGCTCATCTACCTATAAGAGCCTATTAGAGAATGTTCATTCAGTCGAATGAGTTGGAAATCAGTGTCACAATGCGGAGTTCACTGTCATGAACGAAGGTACGACAAAGACTTGGTTATACGTATTTTTCGTTTACTCGGCTTTAAATGCATACACTGGTATTTTTTTGTGTTAAAAAAAAATCGCTTCCACGTAAAACTCTTTCGCAATGAACGTGTATTTTTAATTCAAACAGCTTTGCAAAGTTTGAAGCATGCGGTGAAATCAGTGTTTCCAGCGAAACTACGATTATCAGAGACGTGTATTCGTGGTAGTCGCGTTGAGCAGCAACACACGTCTAACAGCGTCGACCAAGTGCTGACTCACGCATCTCAAGTCGCGGCAGTTATACTAATTGTGCGACAGTCGTACACACAGAAGGACACTCACTGCAACAGCGACTGGCGGTGCATCAACAAGTGCGTGAGCAGTACTTGGAGAGACTCAGGAAATCGCGCATACGTACAAATGACTTCACGTGAATTTGGCTACCGGAATGCAGTTCAACCAGAGAGAGAGGGCGAGAGAGAGAGAGAGAGATACAGAGAGAGAGGGCGACAGAGAGAGAGAGAGAGATACAGAGAGAGAGGGCGACAGAGAGAGAGAGATACAGAGAGAGAGAGATACAGAGAGAGAGATACAGAGACAGAGAGACAATTACGTTGCAGAGCGGAGTAATTAATTGTTTAGGGCTATAGAAAAGTTTCGTACTGCACGGATTCCCGACATATTAAGTCAAGAAAAGAATTTATACAACAAAATGTATTTTTCTGGGGTAAGATTTTTGACAAGAAATTTGAATAATGTTGATTATAATGTACAGTAACGATTGACACCGTCTTTAGTTTTCAATTTAAAATTGCCACATTTTTGGAAAAATCGTGCATATAAATCACAAATACAAAATATTTGTATTAAAATTAAATTTTTATAATTCTGAAATAGTGAGATATATAACATGATTAAAAAAACTTTTCCTAGACTACATTTTTAACAGAAGCTTCCAACAAGAAGAAAAAACTATCAAAATTAAAATTTTACAAATTTTATTATTATATAGGTGACCCCAGCGCACGTATCACCCTTTTTTTTCTCGGAAACACGACACCGGGGGTTCGCGAAAAATTTGTGTTAACTTTACCGTATATTAATTATAGATTGGTAGTAATTCCATTCCCCCAAACATACTGGTGGTAAGGGTAAGAGGAAGGAGGAAGGAGGGGTCAACTTTGAAATTGCAATTGGGAACAGGGGTCGTATATGGTATCGTTGGATAGATCGTCGAAAACGAAACAACATTTACAAAGACAGTTGCTTCTGACGAGCGTAGATTACGTACAATAAAATAAATCACGTAAGCATATGGTTTGTGACTAGCGTAGTTTACGCACAATAAAATGAAACTAAAAAATTTTTTTTCTTATAACAGTCAAATGTAAATCAACGAAACATGCTGTTTTTCTGGCGCGCATTCCTAGTTTACGTACAATCAAAAGGACGTCGGGTGTACTGTAAATACCGGTATGGTGTGAGATAACTACCGTGAAATGGGAACTGGGAACATTCATTCACACACATCACTCTTCATAAGTGTTCGAAATGTCAACCATTCTGTATCAGACACGACTCTGCTCTTCTTCTTACGTTCGCGGTTGCTCAGCGGACCTCAGCACAGCTAAAAGATCCACACGCTGCTCTGATGCTGTCATTCATGCGATGTAAAACGAATGAATGTCGAATGAACGAACGTTCAATTGTCAGGGAACTTTAAAAGACTATGTGATCAAGAATAACTTTTCAGGTGCAGAAAACATATGCACATACCTTGACCACATTAAGCAAAGGATAATCAATCAATTAACAGATGAAGTCGGAAAATGTTTCATAAAATATAATGTTTGGCTGGAGTGTACCTACGAAAAGTCACAACCTTCCGATGAAGCCATTTGTCGACGTGCATTCAAGACTGCGAACGTACCATTGTACAATGATAGCATTCCAGGGGCTGTAGAGGCCTTGAAAGATATACTTGGTCGTGAAGAAGAATATATGGTGAAGGGTTCTGGTTGGACGCTTGCTAGCATAGACTGTCTTGAGCTGCAGATTATATTCACTATGTGAAAAATGAGCATCATGTTGTAAATACACTAAGTGAATGGTGTGGAGAATGTAAGGATTCTGTGTTTATGTTAGTAGTCTGATGTATGTATATTTATAATTTAATATATATAATTTAATCATATATATAATTTCAATGAAAAAATGTTGGTGATGATGTGCCTTGCCCTAGCATGCCTGCTTCCCTGATAAAGAGAATATGATGGCCTTGGTTTTCAGATCTGTCACTACATGATGGTACTGTAAGTGGGCATGATAAAAAAATTAATGAAATGATGTGTCAAATTGTAATGATTTGAACATCAGTACTTCAGTATCTGCTGTGTAGGTACATCACTGGATGTGTGCAATCAATGATATGGTAATTAAAATATAATATAGAAATTAAGGGAACAGAAACTAAGAATGGTTTGCCATCATAATACATTTAAAGCAGTTTGGATGCAACAGACATGAAAACATAATGTTAAGGTGGTAGAAATTTGACCCTGTGACTAGGAGGGAGAGGATGGTGAAGGTCGAGTCGGGCCTGTCCAGACCTGCTTCAGTGCGGTAAATGGCGAAGAGAGGTCCTACATACGTTTCTACATCACTGGTGTTGCTCTAATACACCACAGTTATTTTTCTAGTAAATTCAAATGAGTAACTAAACGCATTTCGATTATTAATGGTCAAGACAATATGGCATAGCAAAGATTGCGGAAGTAATGTAAACCAAGTTGGTGGTTAGAGGGAACCGAGTAATTAGCAGGATACCAAATCGAGGTGGTATGGCAAAGCATGAAGAATACAGTGTAAGATGGTGGGTGGAACACAGGTGACTTAATCGTGGTGACAAAATTAAGAAGGAATGACAGATAATTAAAGAAAGGTTACTAAGAAAGAAAACTAAATCTAAGAAGGTACACTTGGCATTACAGAGCATGAGAGAATGATAGTTTCGTCATCTCACCTGGTNAAGAAAACTAAATCTAAGAAGGTACACTTGGCATTACAGAGCATGAGAGAATGATAGTTTCGTCATCTCACCTGGTGGCTAAATCGAGAAATTATCACAACTCAGGTGATGAAAATATAATCCAATATGAGGAGCACAGACAGCACCTTCTATACTTATCAATGTAAAAAAATATGGCTGCCACCTGGTGGCTAAATCGATATAGCTCAACTGGTGACGAAATCGAAAATTAATAAACTAGTGCTACCTAGGTAGTAAAAAAGTAGACGAATGACAAACGAAAAAAAAAAAAA
>NQII01012857.1:0-21612 GCA_002778355.1 Clitarchus hookeri
CTCTCTCTCTCTCTCTCTCTCTCTCTCTCTCTCTTTATATTTATATTTATATAAAATTATAAAAAAATTACAAATCATTTTTATGGTAAAATTTTACTTCCTTTTATTTTTTTTTTCAGATGATGAACCAAAAATATTAGCCATTGCTAAAATTTAAATGGCGTATGAAAGGATTAAATATCAAGCAAATGTTACCTATTACCATGAAGGGATTGACTGGCCACTTCCGACACATGTATTGCTCAGGCAGCCAGCGAGGTTTCACCCCTCTACATGTCCTCTCTTTTTCTCCCAGTCACCTATCGTGTGGGGAGGGATTTTGCAAATTATATCTCAGGATAAGTAACCATAAAAATTTGTTATATAAATGCAGACATTAAGTATGGTTTAATGGAATCCAGAACAACTTTATTGATGGCAGTAAATATGTATTTGAGTATCAACAAACTTATGTAACATTCCAGAGGCATGGAACAAGTAAGTGACGTATGGAGGGGAGCATCACCCTGCTGTGGAGAGGAAGAGGTGATTTTCCTGTCCCTAAGCAGGAATCAGAGGTTTTCTTCTGCAGGATAGGGCACTTGTGTTACAGGCATGGTAGGTGGTGGCACAGGCCTTCTTGA
Source organism: Clitarchus hookeri (assembly GCA_002778355.1). Taxonomy (NCBI): domain Eukaryota; kingdom Metazoa; phylum Arthropoda; class Insecta; order Phasmatodea; family Phasmatidae; genus Clitarchus; species Clitarchus hookeri. The sequence goes on from NQII01012857.1 coordinate 624, forward strand.
GGAGTCTGGGAGGTCATGTTACAACAGTCGTTGCAAAGCACTAGGANCATGGTAGGTGGTGGCACAGGCCTTCTTGAGGAGTCTGGGAGGTCATGTTACAACAGTCGTTGCAAAGCACTAGGACAATTAGATATTCATCATGATACGGTGTACAGCGGTGCAAACAAACCACCTTCAAAAAGTGAGTGGTTGTCGCAGACCACAGCCATAGGCTACTAGCAAATACTCATTCACAATTCTAAAAGCAAGCATACCCAATCATGCGTGGGTTCACAATTACAAGGCAATATGGAACGAATAAGACTTAGTACCTGTTTATTAAAAAGTGGATAACTAGATAGCTAAGGCATAACACATATAAGCAATAGATATTGTAATAATTAATCACCCGTATTGCTTATCCGGTAGGAACTGAGAGCTATGACCAGAAGAGACACAACAAGCTTGGCACTTAACTCCAGACTTTGTATCTTTTTGCCATGAGTGAAATCTTCCTCGTGAATGTTCACTGACACATTTTGCAAGAACGCCACAGTACTTGCAGGAATTTCAATTATGTGGTACCTGTTAGGCAGTATGGAAGAATGTATCCCAAGCACAGAACCATCAGTGATACCTTTCTATACATTGATTCCAGACTGTTGCTGAAATCCGTGGGAATGTGTAGTACGAGGGTTTTCATCATCTCAAATGGGGCTGTTTCGACAGTTGAAAACATCTTCCCTGGTGAAATGTGCTTTATCTGTGAAAATAATATGCCGTGGAAACTCGGGCATGTCCATACAGTGGTGTTAGAACCACGTAGAAGAGTTGACATATAGCACATAATCAGCTTAGTGTGAAACTGTAAGGTGCGGCAACCCTGAACTTAGCATTAGCTAAGGCGTACAAATACTCTTCCACGCGACCGCGGCAGACCACTCCGGGTGGGACTGATTCGCATCCACCTGTTCTTGAAGTCTTGCTGGCTGTATTTTTATTTCGCTGTAACTAAAACTCCATATCCCTAATGGGTGGCTTAAATTANTTCTTGAAGTCTTGCTGGCTGTATTTTTATTTCGCTGTAACTAAAACTCCATATCCCTAATGGGTGGCTTAAATTAATCTGAGAATAAGAATTTTGAATTACAAATTGTTAAATGATAATGACAAAAGTTATTGAAATGATAAAGTACAACANATCTGAGAATAAGAATTTTGAATTACAAATTGTTAAATGATAATGACAAAAGTTATTGAAATGATAAAGTACAACATTAAACTACTCCCATCGCCAATAATTACAAAAGAATTAAACTAATGCTGAAAGTTACAATAAGGTTATTACAACTCAATGCTGAAAAATATAGATCTAATGAAATTATAAATTTCACGATCAGTCTTAAAAGTCAGTGCATAATTTGTCGATGTCTGTTAGGATGGAATAGGATTAGCATTTGGTACGTAGGAGGGTATGAATTAATTTTATTATAATATTAAAAATAAGTAAAACAGAAGAACAAAAGTTGTGCCACGGCGTGAGACCTCCTATATACCAAATGTGGGAAGGGTGTATGGAGTCTTACGCTAACTTAAAGCTAACATAATAAGCATAGTAAAAATTCATAATTACTGTATAGCATTAACACATTATTCAAAATAAAATTTGACAATTAATTTATAGTATTTACATATTTTTGTGTTAAATTCATAATATCCGTTCAATGCAGTGTTTGTAAAGTTTAGTAATCTCTATAGTATAGTATTTTTTTAAATTATTATGAAGGTATCTATCGTATTACATTTTCTGTAACATATTGAATGTTTGCGGATAAGTCATAAAATCATACAATAATCAAACTTAGTTTTAATGAAACTATAACTATTATAAATATTTTATCATAATCATCAGTTTGTAGAAAATTATTAAGTTTTATTTTTCTGATCGTATTTGATAGGTCTATGTAAAATGTATTGAATAAGTTTGATAACTATGTAATATATGTTCGGAGTACTCCGGTCTAAATATAAGGGCTTAGTTTTTTTTTATGATGACAATATATTCTTTAAACTGTAAGTCATAAAAATATATAAGAAGCAGCTCTGTTTTATATTATCTGTGATTACTTATTTCAAATTTTTTTTGTAACATTGAATAATAATGGAATTTATTAACAAAGATATAAAAGTACGATGCACTCAATCTACTGATATGTTTTGTGTTTAAGTGCAAACTATAATAAAGTGGAGTGGTGTTGGTGTATATGTGTAAAAGAGCTTAAGTGTGTGTGTGTAATACCGGTCGATTGTGATTGTGTTGAAGGTGCGTTGGTGTTGTTTACCTTATTACTTACTGAGTAGTGGCACGCGCAAAGAAGGAATTTTCTGATCGTTGCCATTGCGCCACCTACGGCGGGAAATGCAGTGTAGCGCGGCGCTTAGTGTTTCGTCACTGCTGAATTGAACACTCAGTGAGGCTCCAGCTATGTCCTGTGTTCATGGCTGTGCTTTCAACTCATAAAAATACAGTTTATTAGTACAATGTCATCCTAAAATGATAACATACTTGTGGGCAAATTGTATATCTAAAACAGGGCTCTAAACATTATAAATTACATTAGTGATTTTTTTTTTTTTAAATAGTGCATTGAAAAGTAAAAAATTTTCAAAACTTTCTTTGTAATTATTTTTTATCTCATATATTTCTAATTGGAAAGACACTGAGCAAGAATTGACAAAATTATGGTTAAAATTTCATGTAGTAATTCAGCCACTTCAAATAATTTAATGTACTACTTTTGTATAAGTAATCCTGCGATTTCACCTCTCTATTACTTTCATCTCAAACTTGTAATTCTCTCTGTGTGCGCGGAAATTCAAAGAAAGAGTTGGCATATTTACGCATATTTCTGAGTATTTTTGAGAAACTCAATCAACGGAAATATTACTGTTGAACTTATAATAATACGACTTGGATCAAGTAGCATACTAGAAATTGAATATGTTATTTAATTTGGTCACATCAAGTCCTTGGAGCAGTTAAATTAAAGAATATGAGACTTTTTGTATGGGCACCGTTGATTGTGAGTTATAGTTATGTATTCTGTAAAAACAAATTATGACACTGGTACTACATAATTACGGTTAGGGTCGTTAATTTGTTCTATGAAAATATCCTTGGCAGAACGAAAAATCATTTTAGTTTAAGAATTGCATACCCATTAGAAGCTTGCCTACTCTGCAACAAGTTGAGACACTTCACTGCTTTTTCTAAACTCAGTGAAATTATACTACAATCACAGCCAATAATGCGGCACTCACGAACTCACAAAGGTCAAACTAAGTTGCGTCCCATATCTCTGAGCTAGTGCTGCCTGGCCCCCTATATTTAGGTCAGCTAGTTTTCAAACGCGATAAAAAGGCCTCTCTAGCGGGTCACCACTCTTCCAGAGACCCAAAGTGCTCCTTGCCTCCACGCGAGAAACCAAATTCGACCCAATGGTGAGCGACTTCTATCTACTATATGCACCTGGGTTCGCCTGCGCATGCCCATTTGCAAGTGAAGTGGGTGTGACTCTAGCAACTCTCCCATTTTGTTACAACCCTTCTAGTAACACAGAGTGATTCCCTCATATGCTTTAAATCAAGAAGGCTGTGCACCCTGTTAAATAAGGGCTGGTGGACGGACTACTTATGCTTGCAGATGGTCGAACCAGAGGGTTGGCTAAACCCTGAACACAATTCCCGCTTTACCCACAGACTTACATTCTGGCTATGTGCAGTATTTATATCCCAACAAAACTTTAGATAAACAGTGACAAGCAAACAGAGATAGTAGAAGAAAATAGGAAAATTGCAGAGGAGCAAGTAGTATAGGAAATATAAATCATTAAACTACAGGCCTAGGGAACATGTAAGCTTTGCAAGTTGCTTGCACCTTTCAAAACGTGTTCTGTATGTATGCAAGAGTGCTGATGTGTACTTGCACAGAACTGTCGGCACAGCGTTTCCGAACGCCTGTGCCTGCGACCTTGCACATGTTGAGTACCCATATGACAGCGAGTTAATGAACACTGGGTCAACTAATTTCATGTAAAAATATCTTGAGACAACTAACGGGAAAATATTGTATTTCACAATTGCTTAGTAAAGAGACTTATTACTGTAGGATGTGCAGATATTATTAATCAGGTAAACGGCAGAATACTACGTTATTTAAACAAGTAAATGGCTAGAAACTCGTTGGGATAATTAAAAAATGTATTGACTTATATGCTTAAGTAATGGAAAACCTTTAACTTACTGAGTTGTGGACATTGAATTATTAAAGTACGTTAATAAATTAATTTGAACTTAATATCCAACGCACACAGACTATGAAATAAAGCGCCATTTAGTTACCAGGTTGCTGTCACTCTATCAGATAGCTGAGAACATTGTTTTATAATTTAATAAACTGGGAATATTTTAAGAGGGATTACATGAAAATTGAGTGTTTAGAAAAGGAAAATACATGGCTTTAGCTTTTAATTATTGTATTAATATGGAACGTGAAGTAAAGATATCTTATTTTGTAAAATAATTACTGTCAAAAGAAAGTGAGGGTGGGTGGGGAATTTATTGAAATGGGGGTGGATGGTAGGTAAGTTGACGCAAGGCAGCAAGAGGGTAGGGAGGAACCAAGCCTCCACCATTGTTACGTTTCTAATTTTTTGTGCTTGTGTCTAGGGACTATGGAAGGTTTATAATATTATGAGGGAAGAACTGAAGTTAATTATGAAGACTGAACATATATTTTATACACTTTTTAGGAGTTACAGTAATTATAAGCCATTGGCGATGGAGGTCCTAATCAATTACAGGATATGACTAACCTGAATGATACCATCGCCGTAGGCTGAGTGGTGTGTCGGAAAGCGACGAGCGGCATGCCAAGCTGCATCTTGATGGCTTCATCTCGGCGTGGTTCCACAGACAAACAGGCTGACAGACCGCGCGTACAAAGTGCTGCCGTATTATATAGTTTCTGGTGGCATAATTGTCCCAAATACCGTGCCGCCGGGAGGGAAGCTCCGCTGGTGCTTCGCTGATGTGGCTTATAAACTATTATTGCTGTAATGTGTTTGGGATTCTTCGCCTGGCCTGGATACCAACGCATTGCTGCTGTTCGCTATGCCGGTCTGCCTTTACTGAATCATAACATAGTGTTTCAAACGAAAGTTTCCATATTGGCCTGGTAACTTCGCGTTATCTTTAAGAATGTCATCCATCTCTCCAGAGGCCAGTTTATGTTGTGTTTCGCACCTTGTTTTAAGCCCCAACACCAAATGGGCTAAGTACTAGAGGTGAAGTTACTACTGAGTATACATCCATATAGAGGATTAAGGAGAAACAAACAGGGTCATATCCAGGATGAATAAGGCTTGGCTTCACCCCTTTTGCAGAAATTCTTCATTTTCGTGTCATAATTTTGGATTCAGAGTAATTACTGACAACGTACAATTTTAGTCATTTACAATTTATGAATTTTTAAATATTTGTGGGCTTCATTTTACTTGTGTGTTATCTGCTAGTTGTAAGATGTCAGGAACATATTTATATTTTATTAATAAGTTCCTGCTTTTTTACAATAACACACACTCAAAATTAGGTACAAAAGTATTAAACAACTAGAAAATTGTAAATTTTCGATAATCAAACATTTCTAATAACACCTCTGAAACTGAAATTATGACACAAAAACGAAGAATTTCTGCATAATAGTGTGAAGCCAAACCTTAATGAAGTGGAAGGACTCGAAAAGATAAAGAATACTAAGCAAATTGGAAAATTCAGGAAATTGCATAAACAGCCAAGCAGTTTTCATCATAATATTAAGAGATTTTTTTGGAGAATCAAGTGTCATGAATCATTAGAAATCATTGAATATGAATGGTAGAGTACAATTATTCATTGTCTCTACATCAGGTTTATAATGCAGCATTGTGAACTGACAGTACATTCATAAGTGTTTGCATTTAAAATAAAACTCTGTTTCCTGTGTGAAACTTGTGAGTTAGTGATTTTTATGTGTAAGAAACCCAGTCTGCAGCATAACCTCTTCCCTCCTCCCCCCATAACCTGGTGGACCAGGGTTTATCTTTGCTTTTTCCATGGTTCTGGGTCTCAATTCTTCCATGGTGGACCTATATTAGTTTCATGTTGCCTCTTGCTGCATATGCAATACTGCACCATAAGAAAAGCAAATGCACTGAAATTAATTGCAAATTGCAAGTATAATAGATATAACTGAACAACTTCAAACTGTGCAGATGGAACAGACAGGAGGCTGCACCCATGGAGTTTACAATAATGGTGAATAAACAATGAACAAGATATTGTGTGCCAAGTTTTTGTTGTGGTAGCTAATTAGATGTGTATTCTGTTATGTGGATTAAGGAGAGGAGAGGCAGGTAAGTCTGAAAAGTTTATAAAATTGTTTTTATAACTACCCTGTTGCAGTGCAGTCCTGCTTGCACAAGCAGTCAATTTTGGAGATAATGCAGCAGTTAGTTATTGGTCACCAGAGCATGAAATCTAAATGTTTAGTTAGTGACATTTGTTGTTAGGTGTCATGAGGTTGATTGTAAATGCTTGGGATTTACATTGTAGTTTCTGTAGGAAAAGCTGTATAGTAGTGTAGGTGCCGTGAAAACGGACATGCCCATTATCAGACCAATTTATTTTGCCATTGCGTAATATCTTTGAAGCCCTAAAGTTAGTAGGAATCTGCTAATGTTCAAATTCTACAAATTATTCACAGATTATTAATATTTTATTCAAAATCTGTATTCGAATTAGTTTAAAAAAAAAATTAACTAAAAAAAAAAACGACATACCGGTACCTACCACACTTTTTCATCATGCTATATCTCCAAACAACATTTAAAAACTAAAACATTGGATGTATGATAAAACAGACCCCCGATTTTTGAAGTGCCACAGTTCCCAAGAATGACTTAAAAATTGAAACTGACCATTTTCAGCCCCCACTAAACCCAAAATTTGAGTTTGAAGTGAGTTTTTTTCCCAGTTTGAGTATGTAATAAATAGTTATTAATGTAAAAATATCATAATTTTTAAATTAATTAATAACTTAATTATATAGGCAGACACACCTACCAAATAAAGTGATACCCCAGACGTGTATTCTTGACCTCCCATTATCAAACATGTTAAAACATTGTACAGCACTTAAGTTTCAGTGAGCATAAAGTCTATTTTCAGTGGCTTCTTGCAGAAAAATTGGAGGATATGGTTTTCAATCATTAATTATTGAGTGTCGTATAGAAACAAATCTTAGTGACTGTATTTATTCGTCTCTGTCTCAAAAATTACAAACTTTTTAAATGAAATATTAAATGCTCAAAAGGTCTGCCAAACCAACTGGTGGCGGGCTAGTGGCATCCCTGAAAATGGCTTGGAGTTGGCGGGATAAGCTTAGGTTGTCCCCAGGTGAATTTGTTTCCTCTCCTACATAGCCGGCAAGTCATGTGAATGCGAGATGGTTGCCTAGCAACCAGCGTGGCATCCTCGAATCCTCCCTCTTGTGACCAACTGAGGAGGGGTAAAGAGTCTGTGTAGGGATGGCAAGCTGTTTTAGCATGTCCTCTCCTTACAAGAATTACGTACATACCTTTTTATGATGGTGTCCACTACAAACATCAAGCAGCTTTTAACCAATCTTCACAAAGTTTTTTAAGTTTTTCATGTTAAGGCATACCATTCAGGAGCAGTGCCATTATAGCACATATATTTGATCACTTGTGGACATATTAAATAGATTTTGATCACTACTTATTGCATATTGCCACTAATTTTTTTTTTCCTCCTCTAACAAGGTTACGTCAGACACTGAGTATGTGACTGTAGTCTGGTATGGCACTGTGCCATTATTATTTCCAGCTATATCCCAAGCTACAGAAATTTCATTAAGTTTATTGTCTCTCAAAATAGTTTTATCAATCATGTATTTCAAAGCAAATGGTTTCACCTGAAAATGTAATAAATAGAAACTAGTTATTAATTTTTTTCAAAGTTGTTTTTTTTTAATTGAAGCTGTGAATGTTCTGTTCATCTGTAACAATTCTCTTGGCATGGCCTTGTAGCGTGATGTATCATATTTCGAGATCTGCATTGCGCTTCCGAACAAAAAGCAGGGCAGGTAACGTTAACGTTGAACAAGTTTATGAGTGGCCTAATGTGGAACACGTGTTACGTTTTTAAGTGTCACCATGTGCATTTAGTGGTCAAGATAACTTAACATGCTATTTGAACATTTTCCTAAATGCTATAATGCTATTACAGGTGACAACGGGAACTGCATTCCTTTTTATATTTGTTTGTTACACACTTCACTTTCCCTGCTGGAGTGATACCATGTTAGTACACCCACACACTTCCCCTTCATGCAGTCTCTTCGTTCACCTCTCCCACCCATTCAATCTCCGCCTTATATGCATCGAGAACACACTGCCCGATTAACAACCTTTCCACATGCTCTCAGCTGATCGAGTGTGTGCGGAACTTCAGAAATTTGTCTTGCATTCAATGTCATTATTTTAGTTTGGAGAGGGTTTAGAACTTTGCGGTCTGCTAGCAATCAGTGTCGGCTTACAATCAATTATATATGGTAAATATATTTTTGTTAGTTTATCTAAGACTGTTTACATAATTTTCTTGAAAATTGTATGAAATGCAATACATTATTTTTCTGTAAATATGTTGAAATTAAAATATTACTTTACCATAAATTTAAAAAAAATAGTATACGCTATTCACGGTGAAGTGAGCACTTAAGTCCTCTCATATAAAATTATAGTCAATAAATAAATTGTATTTTATCCCTACTCGTTAACTTCCAAGTGTGGTGGTATATACACACTGTGTTTATTACTTACATGGCAATGTTTATTTTAAAAAGTGGTTAAAGGATAAAAAATGGCTGAAAGGGAAAAGTAACTAGGGTCTCAGAAGTGCTCACTTCATCGTGAACAGCCTGCTTTTTTGTAATTTCATGACTGAGAAATTGTTGATTTACTACAGATTCAGAAATTGTTGTTTTCACAGGGCTGCGGTTCGCGATAAACATTCTCTTACATGGTGCTGTACATCATATCGTCATGACAAATATTTATTTTACTGAACATGTAACACCGGCCATGACCACAGTACCTCCCTCACTCCTTAGAGATGGCTGTGCCACCGTCCACCGTGACCAATTGCACAAGTGCCCCTCTATACTGCCAACGAAAAACCTTTGATCTTTGCTTTGATACGGGAGGATAACCTCACGCTTTCCAGGGTGGGTCAATGCTCCCCTCCATGTGTTACTTAGTTGTTCAGCGCTCCGGGAATGTTGCTTGCGCCTGCAAATACTTGATACACATTTATTGTCGTTGAATTGCATTTACAATAAACATGTTCCAGATTACATTAAAATAATGGTTACACTTATATTATGAATTAAGTACTACAGTTACATTTCCTTAGTTCTAATTTGTAAAACAAAATCCTCCCTCAATGGCAGATGGTCAGGAGCAAGAGTCTCCCTCTCTCGCTGTCTGAACCACAGTTGTGGTGGAAATGGTTAGCCGCTTCCTTCAGCTGTACCAGTTGTTTGATTCATGACAGAATCTTGTAATGAATACACTTGATACAATATGAAAACTAATCCAATATTCTGACAGGTGGCAAGATGACGAAAATGATATCACACAACAAGCACTTAAAATGAGCATTATCAAATAAGGTGACTGCCATACATTAAACATACCTTATAACAACGTAGGGTCATCACAAAACACTCAAAAGTTATTGTGTCAGCAGAGATAACTGCAAACATAAAAACTTTAAGCCACCATTAATTATTATTTTCTTCCCAAATCCCTATCAATACAAACAAATACAATATTTCTAACAGTATTATCGTTTTAATGCAGGCTTCTATCTAATTGTAATTATGGTTCCTAAATATTTAGATGCTGTTACAAAAAGCTTATATTTCACCACTCATTTTGTCTCCAACACAAAACCTACCTCACATTAAATTATTACAATAAATGTAAAATGTTATTAAAAAATTATCTTGAACATGCTATGCTAAATTTACACTATAGATTCCTAAATTCATCATTAAAATTGATTGAAAAACATCTGTTTCCTTAATTTTTTTGCCATGCCCTATAAGTTACAAAACATAATAAGATGTCGTAAAATTAAGATTTTTTCCATTATATTGTCTAATGACCACACTGATATTACACAACGATAGCATTTTTGTTTTCTTTTGTACATTAGCGGCAACATATGTTGTATCCTGGTTTTTCTGACCCCTTCAACTGAGTTTTTCCCATCACACTTCCATTCCCTACCTAACCACGTAACTAAAGCTGAAACCCTATCTGGTATATTATTTTTTCCAAACTGAAGGAGCCTGTGGACATTTGACAAACTTTTTAACTGCTGCCTTCAACAGTTCAAGACAAAATGTTCCGGGGTTTCTTTCCTTTTAAAGATTCTCTTGCCTCCACTGCTTGTCCCTTTTCTTAACAATAGAAACTGACCCTCGGCCTACATCTGGATGGTGTCCCAAACCATTCTTACAGGCCCATTTCTCACGGTCATGACACTCCCGGTATGGCTGTCTTCTACCCCCAAAGGGGCCGCGGTGGCTGAGTGGTTAGCCTGCTCACCTCCCACCAAGGCAAACCGGGGTCACTCCCGGATTTTCGCATTTGGGAATCGTGCCGGACGATGCCGCTGGTCGGCGGGTTTTCTTTGGTATCTCCTGTTTCCCCCGCCCTTTCATTCCGGCGCAGCTCCATACTCACCTCAATCACACTCATTGGCTCTCAAGAACTCGCTGTTAAGAGCCATCCAAATCTCTTCACTCACTCACTCACTATCTCATTCTACCCTTCGGGTTGCAATCTGGCCCTGATACTAGATTCCTTTTATAGAATTTCTCCTAACTCATGTATTTGTCTCCTTTATGCTTACAGTATTAACCTCTAACTACTTTCATAATACCACATCTTTTCCCATGTCTGTGACCCCTTGGCTATCTATTTTTCTCTCAACACAATGTTTCCTTTGTTGCAACTAGGCTATGTCATTACTCACCTTTTACCCCTTCTACTGTGTGCACCTTAATGTGTGCTCCTTAGTCAAATTCGCGAATTTCAGACTCAATTACTTTTCCATCGGCTCCATTTGTATTTTAAAGACTGAAGTGATTTGCTTCATAAGCCACTGGAATTTACCGCGTAGTGCCGATTGCAGAATAGATACTCCAGTGAATGGACTACTGTCTGCCGTGCCCTATCATTTTATGTTGATTGCCTCAGGTAAAGAAAGGTTTCCCAAACATCTGCATTGCCTCTTACCTTTTTTCGGTTTTCCTGGACATTCTCATGCTGTGTAGGTACACCGCAGTCAAGGTGTCTAATAAAATGAGACCTGCAATCTGCTATACAGCCCAATTGTAGTTGATGAAAACAACAAATAACTCCAGTGATATCTTTGTGTTTTGCATTTTGTACCATTGTTTGTAAAGTATATTAAAGTAATTGAGATGTCTATTATTTTCAGGCTAGATGGCAAGCATGTTGTATTTGGGCATGTCATCAGTGGGATGGACGTTGTTAGGAAGATGGAGGTATGCTGAATCATTCTTACATATGTATATTCTATACAGAGTAAGCATTGTAACCACAGTTTTGTGTTTTTGACATGCCTTACAAGTATTTTCCATATGATGTACCATCACTTAAACCAACATAAACAATCTTCCCCGTTAGCCATCTTTTTTATTTCTGCCCCCTTATCTTGTGCTTCCTCCATTTTAGACATTTATTCTATGTGTACGAAATCCTTTGAAGGGAAAAGATTACAGAGCAGATATTTTTTAGGTATATTGTAACATTTTCATGTGCCATTTCAAGAACTGTTGTGATTACATGAGTGAAAGTTGACACATGNTTTTTAGGTATATTGTAACATTTTCATGTGCCATTTCAAGAACTGTTGTGATTACATGAGTGAAAGTTGACACATGCTCCACCTCATTTTTCTACAGCCAGTATATGCAGAACATGCTGAAATCATGTTTTAATTGCAAAGTTTTAACCATTGCAAATTTCTGGAAATTTTGATCTTGTGTTCAGACTTTAAACATGGAATTTAGTGGAATTAAAAGNTTTTAACCATTGCAAATTTCTGGAAATTTTGATCTTGTGTTCAGACTTTAAACATGGAATTTAGTGGAATTAAAAAGGAATCAGTATTTTCATCTTCCAGCGATATGTATTTTATGTTGAAGTGTTAAAATAAAATTTCAGTCATCATAATCATTACACCATTTTGATAAATATCGCTTTGGGAACTTAGGTTATTTTGTCCATGCCGTGTTTCCCTAAGTAGAAAATTTTCAGCTTGCATTTCACTTTAACGTTATGTGTATGGCCCTCTACATTTCATTAGCAAATCATTGATGATTAAGTCATACGTATATACTACTTGCCTTGTCCCAAAATCCCTTGCCTCAAATATTGGCTTAAGTTGTTTTGAGTGTAATTGTGTACGCACACACACACACACACACATATATATATATATATATATATAATGTTTGTTTCTGAATTCTACTTGGCACTTGAACCATGTTTAAAATCCAGTTTTTTTTTTTAAGGAAACCAGTACACATGTTCCCAAATACTTTTCTATGAAAAGAAAACTTCAGACCACTCTTCTATGGTACTTTCAGGACATCACGCACATTGGAAACATTATTTTAATGCCTTCCAACGTGGCTGGAAATGNTCTCGAAATATACTAACAGGACTCACACTAAACTATGATAAGAGGAGTGCATTGGACTTTGCTACATCGTCACGTCCAATAAAATAATAGTCACTGCTTTAAGTCCCACATTTCCAGTGGTATAATGGGAACACTGTACACGAGTTCACAACTTTGTGCGTAGAAACAATATCGCTTTACATGTGCCGGTTGATGTCCCCTGTAGCACTTCATACATTTTTACCTCACACACACACTAGGCAGCAGCCTAGAAAATGTTCCAGTTTATCAGCTAACATTGATGCAAATTATATTCACTAATAGTCAAAAATGATACCAGAATTGTTTTTAAAAAATTTTAATTCTTTGGTATATTTAGGAAACAACCAAACACGTAAAACATAGAGTGATTTTTTAACAGTTTGATTCACAAAGTGTAAAGAAACCATGAATAGACTATACCTACACTTTTATTAAATTAACTAAAATGAAAGCACAAGCACCTGTGGAATAACGAACAAGGTTTTAAAGTGAAAAGAATATTACCTAAATTAACACTTGAATTTATATAATTTTATCTCAGTTTCCTAAAATAAGAGGTGGACCTGAAGTTTATAATAATCAAAACCAGCTACAGGGACTTAACAATTATTTAGTCTAAAAAAAAATTTAGTTAGTAATGGGAAAAAAAGACATCCCAGAAATAATTAAAAATAATAGATAAGTAAACATGCTGTAGTCACATGAACAAAAATTGTGTGATTTTTTTTCCTTACAATTTGGCAAGTTATTGGTAATATACATACATACATACATACATACATACATATAGGAGTGCTCATTCAGAACCTCTTAAATATGGTTGTATACAATTGTCTACACTCACATCACATTATAAAATAACACAAACTGCATAATATTTTCATGGTCCATCAGATACAAAGCTTTAAAAACTGTTAGGTATTTACAGTACAGTATCTGGTTTGGCTTACACAGCAGTAATTATTCAAGAATGCCAATGTACCATGTTTTCCATGGATCTTACCACTGAATGAATCTTTTGTATATATAATTTAACTACATTTCCAAATGGACAGCTCTCCATACATACATTGAAAGATGCTTTCCCTTGGTTGATTATTTATAGAGATGTTATTTTTTTAANAATGGACAGCTCTCCATACATACATTGAAAGATGCTTTCCCTTGGTTGATTATTTATAGAGATGTTATTTTTTTAAAAATAATATTAACATTCTTAACATTTCTAATAAGTTCCCATAATTTTGTTTGTTTGTTTATTTTGTTAGACCATATTTATGAGCACACACTGTAAAGAATGATCAAGACATGCAATTTATTATTCTTTTCTTTAGTATGCTTGACAGATATTTTCAAAGGAAATTTTGTCAATGTCAAGTGGAATATATCACAATTTTTTATTTTTTTAATAAGTTTATTGTTGTTTTTAGTCTATATTAGTTGTACTGTTTGTAACTGACTTTTTTGTGAAAAGATTTTCCGTATATGTTGGGTCACTTTTATTAATAATGTTATGAGCAATTGTGTATGTGTACAAATTAAGTAAAAAAAATTAATTGAACACTGTTATTGTTTTAGAAATATGGCACAAAATCAGGCTCACCTACAGAGAAGATAGTCATTGGAACATGTGGAGAGATGGTCTAAACTCTCTGAAATGTTGGCCACTATACAATGACAACTGCTAGTTGTGTAGTTTCTAACAACTTACACATTGATGAAAAATTCTTCTTTTGGCAGAATGAACATTGTTCAGGCTGATATTCAGGATCTGGACAGAATTATGTTACTAACAGGATAAGAGTAAACATGTACATTGTAGTATGTGAGAAATGTTTTTTTTTTAATGAGATTTTAAAATAAATTCTGTTTTAAAGTTAAAAACAAATTATAAGAAATTTAGTACTATCACAAGAGCTTAAATTGTATAACTATTGACTGTATATTNTTAAAGTTAAAAACAAATTATAAGAAATTTAGTACTATCACAAGAGCTTAAATTGTATAACTATTGACTGTATATTTGCAGGCTTTGCAGTATGATATTTTAATTTTACGCTATATTACTTATGTTATTAATGAAGACATTCTGGGAGCACTGTTACCAGATTAACTTCTACAGTAGACCCCTAATTTAGCGACTGCCCATGGTTTCTGGGAATACTGTCACAAAATCAAAACTAACCAATTTCAACCCCTACAATTAAAAAAAAAAATTATGGTTTATGTGCATTTTTTATGTGAAGTTCGTGTTTAATTAACTCTGGTGTAAAATCATTATCTATTTTGAATGAAATATTGATTTGATTTAATAAGCAGACGTCTTCCTAATAAAATGATATCCCACACATATGTACTTGACCTCCTCTTGTCAAAAATGTTAAAATATTGTGCAACACTTAAAGTTTTACCAAGCGTGAAGTCCATTTTCAGTGGCTTCTTGTGGGAATATTACAGGATTTCTTATTGAACAATTAGTTTATTTTAAAAAAGGCACATCTGAATAAAGAGATGTCCTGGACGGTCCTTTTAGACATCCCTTCGTCACTAAATAATGAGTGAGCACCAAGCTCGAGCGCCACATAAATCACAGCAAGCGCCAAGTGGCAGCTTACGGAAAAATCAGAGAATGGGGTTTTTAATTATTAATGACTGAAGGTCATAAAGAAACAAAAATGACCAAATTTATTTGCCTCTGTCCCAAAAAGCATAAGTTTTCGAATTAAATATTTCAGCTGTCCTCATGTGAACTTGAAACAGTCAAGCGCAACCTTGTTTCCTCCCTTTACATGGTAAACAAGGTGGGAGGTGATTGCTTGGCAACCAGTGAGGCATCTGTGCACCCTCCCTCTTGTAGCCGACCAGGTGGAGGTGAAAGAAGCCTGTAGAGGGGAGGTCACTGTCTGGGCTATTTCAGCATGTTCCCTCCTCTATGCATATTGCTCTCCAAACCACGGTATGTAACATGTAACCAATTTTCGCCAAGTTTTTTTTTTAGTTTTCATATTGTGGTGTACCAGTTAGTGGCAATAATATAATATTTTTAATAGTGAACACATTTTTTAAAAATAGTTTCTTGTATTTTTACCAAGATTTTTCTATTTTTTTCTAAATTTTTTGGGAATTTTTTATGGTTACCGAGTATGACCACGTAAAATCTATACTCGCGATACTTGGGGTGGCTAACACTGTTACTATGCATGCAGCATCAAGCGTAGCTGCACACTGATAGGTTTGCATAACGACGAAGAGAGGCCTGCAGCCTAACTGAGTGCAGCTTGTCGGAAGTAAGAGTTTCTGCTCAATGCGTAGCATGCAATCACGGCTGGGTGCCCTGGGACTACATCTGCACCTCTACTTCCATCTACCACCTTACGAATTACAGTAGATAACACTTGTTGGAGTGGACTTTTCAAAATTTCAATACAAAGTATACAATTGATGTAACATAGACATTAACTTTCATTTCAATTCAAGGATAGGATATAATAATAGTAATAATAAAACTAAAAACACTAGTCACAATTACAAAACATTTAAGTAAATATTAAATACACCTAATACTATTCATACATGAGTAACAT
Source organism: Clitarchus hookeri (assembly GCA_002778355.1). Classification (NCBI taxonomy): domain Eukaryota; kingdom Metazoa; phylum Arthropoda; class Insecta; order Phasmatodea; family Phasmatidae; genus Clitarchus; species Clitarchus hookeri. The sequence continues at coordinate 17,069 of NQII01012857.1, forward strand.
ATTACAGTGGAGTCAACATTTGTAGAAAATGATGAAATAAACATTGTTGCAAGAATGCCTGAGGGGCATATCAGAGTTTGTAAGGGATGGAGGTCTTAATAAAAATAAAATAACTAAATTCAATAATTGCAGTGGAACCGCGTTATAACGATAGTCGACAATGACAAAATAAATTATCGCTATAGCAAGTTATCATTAAAACAATATTTACCATGCCCCATAATTTTTTTGTTAATGTATTTGCTCCTGTAGATCATGTGTTTAATGAATGCCGTAAACTACGCGTATACAGCGACAAGTAAATACAAAGAATTGAGACATCTGACAGCGGCATTGTGTAACGACTGGCAGGCGCGACCTTGCTTCCTCCTCCATTCTTCTTCCCCTCCACCAAGTTTGTGGAAGAGGTGTGAGGGAGCTGGTTGCGCCTACCTATCAGTGCTCTTCTTCTCCCCCCCCCTTCTCTCTCTCTCACACACACACACACACCCAAAGCCTGGAGATCACAACGTCCCTCCCTACTTCTCTTGCCCCTTTACATTCTACTCCTGTCTCTTGCCCCTCTGACAAGAGAGCAGGGCAGAATCAGTCAAACCGTTACCAGAGTTACGTAGGACGAGTAGTTTCACCACGCCGGGATGCGAGTCAGTCAGTCAGTCAGTCAGTCAGTCAGTCAGTCAGTCACCAGTCAGTCAGTTAGTTACAATAACGCACCGAAAAGACGGAGTCGAGTGGTGACCTTCAACAAGGAGCGCCATGTTTGAGAGAGTGGGAGTAGTCCAGTGCAGCCCCACGCTGAGAACACAGAGGCTGGGGTGGGGACCCGTAAGGGGTCCCTCGCCAGGACGTGGTAGGGAAGTAAGCAGTCAGTTATAACCCTATGCCACGAACGGGAGTGAGTGGTGAGCTTCAACGAGAAGCGCCATGTCGAGAGGAAGCCAGCTGAGTGCAGCACACCGACAAGAACTAGTCCGAGGGCCGGTAATATGGCCACACAACTCACCAGAACAGGACCGTAACATGGCCATCCAATTCACCAGATCTCCTCTACTGCCGGAACAACTACCCCGCAACAAGTTCAGATAAGTAACAACGTCGTCACTCAGGGACGTGTCCTGTCACCTGATGCCCCCACAGCATCGGAAACGTTAGCCAGACAATAGTAATCAACCCTTCAGGCCAAGAACTCGTAAGGTTGAAACGTATGAATAAATTCCCGGCGCAAGGTGCTGGGAAAGTATGTATAAACTTCCGGAAAAGTTCCGGGAATGTATGAATGAATTCCCGTTAAATAAACCGGTTCAAAACCAAGTCGTGATGAAGTCATTGTTTGATACCCTCAACCTTCAAGGCATCTTATAGTCTGTGCCATCTAACATTAACTGAGGACCGTACGAACCACCCTGTATACCACAGGTGGGGAGTAGCGTCAAACAAAATTAAGTACCTTTCAAATGATAGGGCAAATGACTCTGCATTTAAAAACTATCGCAATGGCGGACGTGACGTAGGCCATACTCGCAATAACGTGATTCCACTGTATATTTATTATCAGTACTACAAACAGTCAAATGTCTGTTATTTACCAGTCTGAGCATCCTATTAACTTTTATTATGCTTCTTGAGGGTAATATTTAATTACTATCTCCATTTCAATTCAAGTCTTCATCACAGTCTTCACTCCTGCTAATGTCCCTTAAACTGCTTCAATTATTTATACACGTTTAGTTAAAACTGTCTATTTCCATCGTCCTGAATGTCTTTTCATTCACACATCCAGTCCATAGTCCTGCAGATCAGTCCCACTCTTCACTGCACACAAGCTTGCTGACACACTTTCGCAGATTGCTGCAGTCGTACCTCGCCACTCGGGAATCGCCCAACTGTCGTTAAGGTCGCACGAGACCCCAAACTCTCTGCTCGTAATCACTCTTTCCTCAGATACCCGCACATGTTATTTATACTTGAGGTAGGTGCCATCCAGAACATTTTGTGTATTCTAACTCGTTCTGGGAAAGGCAGTGGAGATGACATTCCTAAGTAATAAATGGAGAAATATGAGCTTCTCAGGGTCAGCAAGGCACGAGCTGCAATAAGTTTACTGTTGTGTGGGGCTGCGTCCTTTATGATAGGCCGTTCGCTTCGTCTAATGTTACTAACTTGACCTCCAGTTCTCTGTGCCTTCCCACGCGAAGGAAACACTGGCATGCAACAATACATTACGTTAAGCAGAAATAAGCATGTTAGAATATATTTACAGTATAGTTTAAAATAAAAGTATGCNTGCAACAATACATTACGTTAAGCAGAAATAAGCATGTTAGAATATATTTACAGTATAGTTTAAAATAAAAGTATGCACAAAACTTATAAACTAAAATAATTATTCAAAGAATATGGAGCAAGTTCCATTAAAAACCCTTTTTAATAATTTTTGAAGACACTTTGACTCTTACTTATTAGCATTTTGTTTAGCTTCTTCGGTATGCTGTGTATTAGATTTAATCCCATAAGGTAAGGATTGATTTAGTATTTACTGGTTGAATGTAAAAGGGTGTGAATTATCCAAGTGTTTCTGATCAGGTGATCATGAACCTCATGGTTTTATTTATAGTGAATATTTTGAAGTTAAATAGAATGGTGCAATGAATGTATATGCCAAGAACCATCAGTATTTTTATATGTCTGCAGAAGTCATTTCTTTATTATACTATAACGTTGGACACTCCAGTTACAGCCGGCTATAAGTTGCTGACTTGCACTCGACTATCTCAAGACGGAGGAACACGAGACTCTGTACAATGGACGCCAATTAATTATGAAATGAAGTAAAGTTCCGGTGTATTTTGTTCCATACTTTTATTTACTATTTACGTGACACAGTTCACATATGAAGTTCATATATGCAGAGTACGAACCATTCACAGGTAAATAGACTATTGCAGAACAGAGCCACAGTCGTTTACGACTTATTCATGTTATGAAACTTGCCCGATGAAATAACCAATGCAGCGACCTCCCACACCAGCAGAGAAATAATCTAGTAAGGTTTAGAGTACCGGTGTGGGGGTTAGCGCTAAGTCCGATGCGGCCTAGGCGAGCACTACTTCAAACGAGCTATTTGAGACAACTGACTTCCAACTGACCTGAAGGGCGACAGGCACACGTGTACTTGTGCTGCCTATCACCCCCCTCTTCTGAGATAAGGGCCTGGCGTGGACTGCCACGCATGCTCTTCCTTTGTTATCGAAACTGCGTTGTACAAAACTAAAACTGTCAATGCAGTCTGAAGTTTCTAAATAATGCTGACACTTAACAAAAACTGAAAAATACGACGTTCGAAACGGTAAACGGACACCTGATAAACGTAAAACAGCAAAGGTATGCCCGATAAACATACCATCACCGTAAAATGAACCACCACGTCTTTAATTTCAAATCCCGATAAAAATATTACGAAGCTAGGAAAAATGAACGAAATGAAACACGTGTCCCGAAAATTAAGAATACTGCGTCATTACATTACCTTAAAAAAATTTTTTGCACCTTGAAAATTATTTTATATTTAGTTACTTATAATTTCCCCAGAAAATGATTCCAAAAGTAAATTTTTATTTAGCAAAGATTTTGAAATTATTTTGTAATGAACATCTGGTAAGAAACAGTGAAATGAAATGGGTAAATAAAATACAGTGTTCTGGTTTTTATGAGTGGTATTAAACATCAATAAATCTAAATTAAACTACTTTATTTATTACTAGTGAACAGGTTTGGCTTCGCCTGTGTACAATTGAGTTTTACAGTGATACACTAATAAATAAATTGGGAAAAGACAATTAACTTATGTAAAAACAGAATTATAAAATTTTACTACGTTGGCCTAGGTTTTTAACTGATTACGGCAACCCAAAAGAAAGGATATTTTTTTACCCGATAGTCGAGAAGTAGGGTATTGTTTTTGGAGTGTATCTGTGTAACTATCACGTAGTTGCCACATTTCCGTTTTCCAGCATCGATGTATGAAAATCAAAACGTGAGTTACATCAAGTTGTAGTTTTAGAAATAAGTGTACCTAGGTACTACTTTTTGTGCTCTGCTGAGGGATCTTAATCGATCACCAAAGTTAAGCAACGTTCCCAGTGGCACACATTTGGATGGGTGACCATTTAGTGGCATAACATCTGAGCGCTTCCGGGCTTCGGAGGGCACGTTAAATATTATGCCCTGGTTGTTATCGATGATAGCAGTCGTTAAACCATTTCAGATGTCCTTGGGAGGGTTGCTAAACTCTGACACCAGAGGAAAACAATATTTCGGTCACGTTCCCAGCAATTGCAGAATTACATTTTGTTTTATTCCACAGTAACCGTATAATATTCTGGGATAAAAAGTATCTTATGTCCTATTCCAGGACCTAAAGTACCTACATACCATATTTCATCAAAATCCATTCAGCCGTTAAGGAGCCGAGTGGTAACAAACATACACACACAGACTTTCGCATATAATGTTAACTAGGATTCAAAACATATAACAATGACTTA
>NQII01012858.1:0-23876 GCA_002778355.1 Clitarchus hookeri
CCATATCATTCACACAAAAGCATGATATTGATTATAATAAAGCGAAATAAATAAAAATATGTTTCTTACGTGTTAATGCATTGCATAAAATTTAAACAACATAATGTTATAATGCATTGTTTAATAATAATTTTTCCCAAATAAGTGATACTCAGAAACTAAGATAAGCACGTTGATACTAAATAAAAGATTATACTCGATTTATGATCGGTCTATTGTAAATAAAATTTGAATGCGGATGCATTCCTGCCAAATGCCAACTGTCTGTCAGCAGTAGGCTCGTTTTGCTTTACACGTCTCTGTTATCATTATTGGCAATGTGTTCTTTCTTCTCCTCTTCCACAGAAATATGTATCATTTCTGTTATACTCATGAGTATAACCGAAGGTAATATAAATGAGATATTTTGCAGCACTGGCAGAAATGATCGTGATTTAGAATATCTAACTCTTATCATTTGTCTCCAGTTTGCCGGCAGGAGCTGGCCTTATGTGGATATAAATAAACAACTGTGGCTCATAAAAAAAAGTAACAATACTTCGATAACGTTAAAACTACACCACAGCAGTGCTCGCCCTACGAACCAAATCGCAATCCCTGTCAGGGAAATGTTTTTTTCCGTCAAGCCTGGAATCTAACCTCATATCACAAGTGTGGGAGTCGAATGACGCATAGATGAGGCAGTGAAACATCAGAAAGTCTACCACTTCACAACTCTGCATACAACTGTTTCAAAAACCCTCAAGACGTTAAATTTTCCCAATTTTCCTGATGTTATAGAAAATCTGTAAAAAGAAGACGGACCATAAAAAAATTCCCCCTCTTTGAAAGAAACTTTTAGAATAAAAAGAGCAAATGAAGACAAACATGAGATTTTCGGCTTAATACTGCTCACTTGTGTGGCTACTACACTTACGAAAATTTTCTCATAATTTACATGCACAATTTACATGTATTTTTTTCCTATTCGAGAACACACACTTAAAAATTCTGGCACGCGGTTCAATTAACTTTCACGAATATTTTGATAAAAACTTTACACGACAGAAAACGTGTAGTGTGGGTTTATTCGTGACTGAGTTTTGCTCTGTAACACATTTACTAGGCTTAAAAGTACTACTATTTTTCTCTTTTAGGAGCATCTATCTTGAGTATTTGGTTCACATTGGTTTTCGTGGAAAGTTATTAAAGTTAAAATAGCTAGGTATATTTATTTAAGAACGGTCTACTTTTTACCGATTTTATATAATGTCAGGAAAATTTCAAAAATTTAACGTCTTGAGGGTTTTGAACACAATTGTATCAAGAGTTGAGTGGCGGGAGACACTCTGATGTTTTAATGGGGCGTTTATACTCAGGTAAAAATAATTTTTATTTTCAGATGGTGCAAAATTTGAAGTAGGCTATTTAAAATGTAAAAAAAAAAACCAGAAACTGGTATGCAAAGAACGTTTAAAAGGCAATGCATTAAAGCTTTTTACTAGACAAATAAGCCTTTGAGAGCAGCGACTCAGTTAATTATTCACTTAACCATAAAGGATAGTCTCATTTCTTTCAAGAGATTCTAAGCTGCTGGTAGAGAGTGAAAAATCAACAACTAAGCGTAAAAGCCACAAAGAAGTGCATAAATAAAAAAATTAAAATAAAATTACATGAGAAAGAAACGATCTAGATGCCTGAATCGTAGTCCGTCTCATTGCTGGTAATCACCAAAGTAACTTTCGTATAGGGGGAGTCGAACGAGAAACCCATCGACCGGCACAGCGATGTGTCACATTAGCAGAGCGAACCAAATTTGCTGGTACCGGAGAAATCATTTAGAAACAGCAGTGGTTACAGCTGAGCTCAACTACTACAGTCAAATTTCGTGCTTTGAATTTGATTCGTGTAATGCAAAAACTAAACCAATTTTGGAATTTAAATTTGAGAAAGAATTATAATTTGGTGAGGAAATTGTTATGAAGTGATCAGGCCTTAGCCAGACGACCTGCCTGATCACACCTTCAAACATTGAGCCGGGGCACGAGCGTGATTACAATAACACCTTGCGAAAGACAGCTGCAGAACTCCCTCCACCGGCCAGTAAACGGGACCGAAAATATTAAACAACTCGCCCGATTAGGCCAGCGAAACACCGAGAGCGGTGTCATTTGTCGTCGGGCCTCTGAAATGAGAATGCCACTGGAGATGGGTGTGCCCGGCCGTCATTAACCGCCTCCTTGAATCAGCCTCCGGCAACATGAACCAGGTGGGGAATTCCATTTGGATACTAATAGAAATGGCGTGAGTAATAATACTTGATACAATTAATTAACATCTTGGTGTAACATTTAAGCTCCCCCGATCAATAGTCACGTAAGACGTTGTTTTATAATCCGTATGTTCAATAAATTCCATCGTATATTCTTTTGTGCTTTACCTTGTAATGACTCATTATTTAGCTACGCCCATAGTCCTTTAAGGGATATATATTATCTTAAAGTAAATGCATAACAATGTACGCAACACTCTGTTTGGGGCGGTCTACTAAAACTGAAAAACATAATTATTTCCTGGACTAATTATTTCGTGCTTTACATTAAAAAATCTGTTACCTTCTAGGAAACTGTGTTATGTTACAGTAAGCAAGGATTATTCATTCTCTTTTTCTGTTCTCTTTGAAACTTCCAACCTCCCAAGCTATAACGAATCGCTCTCTATATGACAATAATAGAGTATCTGGTTTCCAATACATAAAAGGTATGATTATACAACATATGAGGTGAGTGTAAGAATGAAATACTCTAGTTTCATTATCCTAAAACCTCTTTTGTGCGAACACTTCAATATTTTGCATTACATTCGCTACGGTTATATGCAGCTTTTAAGTTTTATATCCACTGGTGTCATGCACCAGATGTACATTGCAATATATATATAGTTATGGATTTAATGTATATTTCTACTGCCAACAGACTTACATAATACGATTGACAGCTCCGTATAATCTTAAATATAAACATTTCTGGCAAATAACAATACAAATTTTGGTCCGTGCGTTATAAGCTAATACACAGTGTCAGGCTGAATTAGACCGACTAACTTCGTGAGGTAATTCCTTATGCAAAATCAAGTGGCCACTTTCTACCTACTCTGAATATTAAGAGCAATATGAGCTATTGAAAGTCTAGTTATTTTAATGTATTTTAGCGAATTACCTAAAACGCAGTGTTATGAATGAACAATTCTCAAAACATTGATGATTTTGGGATCATTACTTTAAGAGTAAAACCTCAATAATACCTCCACAGAGGGGCTTTACGAGGTTTTTCTATTGCTAAAATTTATAATGCCTTCGTTTAGTTCAGAAGATATCCCCAGTTCATAATAGATTGTTCATTTTAATTCAACGATATGTTGCAATAATAATTTTAAAGCGGCCACAATTATNTTAAAGCCGCCACAATTATTGATATTCATAGATTCCCCAAACAATCTGAAAAGATAAAAAGCAGATTCCAAATAGGCAACTTCTAGAACCACAATACTAGAATTAACATTAATTCCACTTAATCTCTTGCGTGTGAAGCAGAATGTAAGGACACAGTACAATATTTGCAAATTTACTCTCAGCGCAAGTATAAAAATGCGCGCCCCGAGTGAGGATCGAACTCACGACCTTAAGATTATGGGACTTACGCGCTACCGAGGCTTCGAAATTGGAGAGCAATAACAGTGATAATATTTTAATAATTTTGTAGATCAAAGTTTTTCAACAAAGATAAATTACATTATGTATCGTATTTTAGATAAGGCTTTCAACGAATATGGATATTCATAATTGTGCAATATCTTAAACAATAATAAACCTTCGAAGTTACTGATAACATATGGGTCACAGAACAATTCACTACGTTATATTACACACTCGAATTCAAACATGATTGTCTGGCACAAAGTGGGATGTCTGGCGGGAAACTTATTTTTTAATGTTAAGTATTATTCACTGCATATATGAATAAAGATATATGTGAGTGTTTAGGAAAGGACCGTAGACTACCATGCTTTTAAAAAACATGTAAATTTAATGTTAATTTAACATGCATAAAAATAGTTTCAAATATTGTCTGTTTTGTAAAGTTTAATCATAAATACATAGGAACTATAAATAATTGATAACAAGTCCATCATCATCATTTGCCTTAAATATTTCCTAAAATTGTTTAAATCCATTCAATAAATCATTACCACAATTGAGACAATTATATTAACCACTGTTCTGTCAAGGCAAAATCATTTTTAAGGATTTCATAGATTCACAGTACTCATGCTCAACCATTTTTAATTGTCTAAATATCGTCATTATCATTAAAATACCCAAGAACGCATTTGCTGTGATAGATACAGGTTACTGTAATTTTTAAATATATTAAACATATTTGATGCTGTTTTTTGCGTTTGAGCAACTATATTTAGGAGGTGTGTCTAACAAGTTGGATGAACTGTAATATCCCAACATCAAAATAGGCCAGATGCGCGTACGTTTAAATGACTATCTAGGGACATATTGAGAAGCGCCACCTAACATTGAGAACACGTCATCGGCAGGCAGTGACCGCTGAGGGCAGTGGAGTGGAGAGTTGGGCGGCGCTTAACAACAAGGNTTGAGAACACGTCATCGGCAGGCAGTGACCGCTGAGGGCAGTGGAGTGGAGAGTTGGGCGGCGCTTAACAACAAGGTCTTGAGAGCCAATGAGTGTGAAGCGAGGTGGATTTTGAGCAGCACTGGAATGAAAGGGCGGGGGAAACGGGAGATCCCTGAGAGAATCCGTCCACCAGCAGCAATGGTCTGGTACGATTCCCATGTGCGAAAATCCGGGAGCGACTCCGCTGGGAATTGAACCCTATTTTCCTTTGTGGGAGGCGAGCGCTCTACTCGATGTGCCACCGCTGCCCCTGTGGTCTGGCTAACGTATTCTGAGTGAGAGTTAGAGTCACAGTGCTATGAAGCAACGAATGAGCATCAGGTTCTGCTCAAAATCAGGGTAAACAAAGTCTGAGACGCATGGATTGTTGGTGCAAGTGTACAGGGCGAAAGCCGCGAGCAGAAAATGTGTTTAAGACTTGCTCAAACGCTTTCGCGAAGGGAAGAAAACAACACAGGATGAGCTACGTTTTGCATCGGCCGTCGATAAGCAGAACCCCAGGCATGATCGAGCGAGCGCGACAAAGAAGTCTCTTGTGCATGTGGCTGCATAAGATTTATAAGCATTCTGATTTTTAGGAAAATTTTCTCTACCTTCGATTCTTGTTCTACTCTTGAAAATATTTCTTCTTTCACTTAATTTAGGAACTTTTTTTTGTTACTGTGTCTCATAATAAACGTACGAGACATCCTCCTTAAAAGTTGGTTTGGTCGCCTACCTGCAGCTATTTTTTGCGTTTGATGCCCAACAATATGGGAGCGATAAGGGTGACACTGCCGCGCACATGAAGTGCGCCATCGCCGCTAACCCTCAAAGCTCCAAAATTGCGTACAATGTTCTCATCATGGTGTGTGTACCCTTTTGGCGTTCTAAGCGGTGCGTGGTCCTATAATTTTTTTGTTGAAAAGTCTGTACCAATGTTCAATACACGCATCTTTGGTATTTTCGCTCGTTTGTAGGTAGTGCTTTTTCATATACTGCAGTCTCACGTATGTACATTTTTCGTTGTTATGTTGGATGTATTTCCTACGGAAGCCCTCTTAACAGTTCTCTGTTAATTTCAAAAGGTTTATTTCCGGCTATATAACATAATTAATAATAACATATTTTTAAAACAAAAAATTTACGCATTTTGTAATGTGAAACTATTATTATAAGAAAATACAAAACAAAAAATTCCGTTAAATAATTTTTTATCTATTCTTTATGGATTAAACGACATTTCAACATATCCGAGTAGTTCATGCATATATCAAGTTTCTCGAAATTACCTTAAATACGATACATATTGTAATTTATATTCTTTGAACTACTTTGGTATACAAAATGATAGTAATATTAAGATTATTATTGACTCAAAATTTTGAAGCCTCGGAAGCGCAGTAGGCAGCACGTAAGTCTCATAATCTTAAGGTCGTGAGTTCGATCCTCACCCGGGATACGCACCTTTATACTTGCGCTGAAAGTAAATTTGCAAATATTGTACTGTGTCCTTACATTCTGCTTTACGCGCAAGAGATTAAGTGGAATTCATGTTATTTCTAGTATTGTGGTTCTAGAAGTTCCTTTTTTGGAATATGCTCTTTATCATTTCAGATTGTTGAGAGAAACTATGAATATCAAGAATTCTATACGCTTTAAGAATTATTGCAACTAATCGTTGAATCAAAATGAGCAGTCTCTTATAAACTAGGGATGTCTTCTGAACTTAACAAAGGCATTATAAAGTTGAGTGGTAGAAAAACCTCGCAAGGCACCTCTGTGGAGGTATTATTTAGGTTTTACTTATAAAGTAATAATCCCAAAATCATCAATGTTTTGAGAATTGTTATTTCATAACACTGCGTTTTAGGTAATTCGCTAAAATACATTTAAATAACTAGACTTTCAATAGCTCATATTGCTCTTAATATTCAGTTTAGGTAGAAAGTGGCCACTTGATTTTGCATAAGGAATTACCTCACGAAGTTAGTCGGTCTAATTCAGCCTGACACTGTATATTGGCTTATAACGCAGGGACCAAAATTTGTATTGTAATTTGCCAGAAATGTTTATATTTATGATTATTGGGGGCTATAAATCATATTATATAAGTCTGCTGGCAGAAAAAATATATATTAAATTCATATGTACTGCAATGTGCGTCTGGTGCACGGCACCAGTGGAGATAAAACTTAAAAGCTGCATATAACCGTAGCGAATGTAATGCACAATATTGAAGAGTTTGCACAGTATAAATCTTAGGATAATGAAACTAGAGTATTTCTCTGTTACACTCACCTCATCTGTTGTATAATGCTACCTTCTATGTACTGGAAACCAGACACGCTATTATTGCCATATAGACAGCGATTCGTTATAGGTTGGGAGATTGGGAGTTTCAAAGAAACGGAAAAAAAGATTGAATAATCCTTGCTTACTGTAACATAACACAGTTTCTTAGAAGGTAACAGATTTTTTAATGTAAAGTACAAAATAATTAGTCCAGGAAATAATTAAGTTTTTCAGTTTTAGTAGACCGCCCCAAACAAAGCGTTATGTACTTTGTTATGCATTTACTTAAAGCTAATTCATACCTGAAAGGGGCTATTGGCTTAACTAAATAATGAGTCATAGTTTGGTAAAGCACAAAAGATTATACAATGGAATTTATTGAACATACGGATTATACAACAACGTCTTACGTGACTATTGATCGGGGGGAGCTTAAATGGAACACCAAGATGTTAATTAATTGTATCAAGTATTATTACTCACGCCATTTCTATTACAATCTAATTGGAAATTCCCCACCTTGTTCATGTTGCTGGATATATAACACCGATCCTTCAGTTCATTAATGATAAGAGATATCTCATAAATATGTGAGAAATCTCCATCTTTTTGCAACGCGATCAAACTTCTGAGTCTATCAACAAGTTAATTCGGGTCTTCGGTAAACATGTAGTATGTTTTCTCAGCATCTTCTGACTTCTCGATTTCTCTCGTTGCAGAAAATGAACACTTATTCTTGACGCCTGTGCCTTCTTGACACCACTTGTCGAAGGAAACTCGTTGGTGAAATGTGTGGGAACGTTAAGAGAAACATCAGCGTTCTGATCAGATACTTCATTAACACTGTCTTCAACGTCATTATAATCAATGCAGTCTTCATGATCACCTTCATCTGCTGTTGCCTTCTCAATGTCAAGTTTTTCTTCTTTGTAGGATTCGTACGGTCATCATAACTATTTAAAGACAGTTTTTTTAAGTTCGTCGATTTCATGGGAAAGTCTTGCAAGTGTACATTCCACACAAACCAACTCCACTGCTCTCATCCAGCTTTTGAATTGTCTGTCTCATCATTACCACCTGGCGATTCAGTACCCACTGATGTAGCATGTGAAATTGCCGCCATCACTAGCTGGCTCCAAGTAGACGAACCCTTGCAGATTTTGATGTGTTTCTTGAATGTATCGCCTTGCATAAATTGCATGGTACCAATGGCGTAATGCTTCATCGCGCTTAAGGACTCTTCGTACAGGTGGTTCTCTCGTGTCATCGAGCATAGCAGCTTTTGCTGAAGATCTTTCCACAGTAACGTCACTGATTTCCGTGTAATTTTTCAGCAGTGGGAGAAGGTACACCCACAGAGGTAAGCTCTGTAGTTGACTTCGTACAATCATTGGCTTGTATAATATTCATGAGATAACTGGCGTTATGTCTACGTAGCAACTTGTGTATCTACTTTGCTTAGCTACTGCTTGATATATACTTACTAACATATTTCATGAGTGAGGTTTTAGCATTTTGATGTATTCATTCAACCAGGCATTTTATATATTTCCTTTATCACATTACCATGTAGTTACATCTTCAACAGTTTCATGCAGACAATTTATTTGCTCTTCTTGAACGATTACTCCGCAAATGATCATTTCTGCTCCGCAAGCGACCCCTCCTGTTCCTCAATTAACCCTAAATGGCTACTCCTGCATCGCAAATAACATATAAATGACCACTAAAAGACCCCAAATGACACCAAATGTCCCCCAAATGGCACTAAATTACCCCTCCTGATTCGACAATGACCCCTAAATGACCCGAAACGATCCAAAATTACCTCAACTCCGAAAATTACCCCTCCTGTTTCGCAAATGAACCCTCCTGATCCGCAAATAACACCTCACAGAATCCAGGCTTTGTATTTATATAGTAAGTGGCCGGTTTTTATTTTTTTTTAATTATCTGTAGTCAGGTAGAAGGAAGTCAAAAAGTGCATACTTTCCAAGTGGATTGAGCCATTTGTTCTAAGCGCTAGATGATTTACTGAAGACGGGGGTCCAACCCTAACCCTTGGAGTCCATTTCTTCTTCCTCTTAGCATACATTTTGTATGCTATTGTCAAAAATGCGTTCTATTTCGTCAACATTTTACACACAGCTAAATTCTAGGTATTGAAGGCTCTACTCCAATATTTGTCATCGTGGGGCTCTGGTTTCGTATAGCTAAAGTCCAGCATTATATAACATTTCACGCCGCCGTATTTTTCCATATCATCGATAAGTTTGTTTATGATATTAGGTTTAATTTTTGACAGAAACGAGCAAACATATTTCGATGTAATTTTCATATTCCATTAGAAGTATTCTTAAAGAAGACCCCGAAATGCAGATCGCTGTAGGAAAATATTATTAACATTAGGCATCGGCTCGCAAAAAACTCATTTAGGGTGTGTTGTGCAATCAAGTTTCGTTGATATAGGTCGTGGCTCCATATTCGTTGAGGTCAAAAGCAGGCCTTCGTATTTACAATTTATCTCAGTTGTATGTGGAGAGAGCCTTTCCAAATAGGTACTTTAAAACGACGACTGCCATTTTGGAATATGGATCTTTTTTGTTGCAGTAAAGAGCCCGACTTCTGTTCACAGAAGACATTCTGTCATATATTTTTAATATAAAAAATGGGCGAGAATTCTGAGAAAACTTACATACTCGTTCTCTCCAGAAGAAAACATGTAGATACCTAAATAATAATATGAAATATATTATTTTAATTTCCATATATGCAAATATTAACATTGAAATTTAACTTTATCCCAAAAAAAAAACACGAGGGCTTAGCTTTGTATCCAAAGAAACTTATTAACACACCTGAGGCGTGTGAATCGTTTAAATTACAGCTTCCCGCATTTGCCAAAAAAAAGTAAGTATACATTACTGCCCAAATAAGACGTGATAATTGCACGCTTGTTGTTATGAAGCCTTATGTACGTACATTAAATGGTTGATTTCGTGTTCAATTGTACACACGAGGAAACCCGCTAAACAGCTTGTCGCAGTCCCGAGAGACTACGATAACTTATTAGCTAAGGCAAGTTCTGCGAGAATGTGATTTAACCCCTTGGTGACAGGGCATGGGGCGATCCACCACTCAAAGCCGAGACACAAAACTGCCGGACGCTAACCTAACCTCTAGAAATATTCACAAACTATGGCGTAGGCGGTCAGGTACGAAGCTCCCTTAGCCCTAGAGCAATACGCACACAGAGACTGAATGGATTTTCATAAAGAACACTGCTACGCCTTGTGGTCTTCAGTATAATGGCCTTTTCTGTGTCCTGTTGAGCGAGTTGTAGCGTGAGCGTAAACAGTATTTTACCTCGTGATGCCGTCCGTGAAGTAAGCACACTGTTAAAAATAATCAAGAAAAAATGTCTGAAGTGCAATATTTGATACGACATGGATTGCCTCCTCTGGCAACGTCGCTATCTTGTTCATAATTCTGAATAGGTGCAGTTCTTAAAAATTCTCAAATTCATTTCGGAACATGTAATACTTCAGGCACTCCTAGGTTGGTTTTGCTTCGGCAATTGGTTCATCACATATACTACACTTCCATGAAGACTCTTAAGCCAAAAATAAGTCTAACGATGTTCTAGGTTCAATCTGGCCTCCCACTGTGAGAGCAAGCAGCCAATAACTGGCTGACTATTTTGGGAGTAAAATTAAAAGAATGGCCACTGAACTCGGGCATTTTTCAGCATCGAAGTAGAGTACTTGGATGGAGCGGCAATAAAGAATACGAAGTGAAGTTATGGCGGGGTTTGGGTCTGTTGGCAGGATTCAGCGTTATTATATGCATTTTACACAAAGTTCTTTATGTAAAGTAATTTTAGATTTCTGAAATATTACCTTCATTATATGTTGAATAACAGCTTTTACGTATCACTCACGACGTAATTATTAACCAAAGGAACCAGTGACTGGGAGAATCAGGGATTAGGCAATCGGCCATATACTGTAGTAAGGAACCAATTACTAATTAACATGAAATTATTTTGGAGAACCATATAAAACCATAGAGGGATGATTGAATAAGTAATCAAGCGCTCGTTTCTCCAGAAGTGTTCCCAGTGTTTGGAATTTATTTATTTGCTTCGATACGGGAGGCATCGAGAATACAAATTGCGCTATAAACAAGTGGGTTAGCTGGAATGAAATTAGTGGTGAGCAAAGCGTATAAGGGGGTAAGTAAGTGTTACGAAAGGAATAACAAAATGAAATAAATAGTTACACAGATTTTCTATAAACATTTAATTCTGGAAACATAGAGGCTGTCGCTTTCCCGTCAGTCCCAGTTTTTCTCCTCCTTAATCTCCAAGACAGTTAATATGGATGATCTTAGTAAAAAAAAAACAGTCTAACCTTATTCATATAAGCACAGTACGTCATAAATTAACACTGTTTAAAACTGTTTAAAACCATACCCCACCAACATTTAACTACATATACATAAAAACTCCATTATTGAAATAAATTTGAAATTGTGTGAAGATCACGCACTTAAAATGTTGGTAATACATTTTCATTATTAATGTGTACTATTTCAATAAGTAATTGTTATAGAGTACTTTAACGTTTGATTTTATGCCTTGATTGTGGCGAAGTCATTTGTTATAAACTCACTTAAATCTAAAGTGGCAATAAATAAATTAACTGTTGAAACCATAACCAGATCTTTCAAATAAAGTCACATTAACTGGTAAAGTACGTGAACATTTCAAAACCATTGCCAGTGCTTTGTAAGCTTATAATACAGTTCAATAAATATATTACAGCAGCTACGAATTGCTGTAGCACTGACTGACGGAGGCGGAGTCGAAGCTATACGAGCAAGCAAATCGACAGGTTTCACAAACCTCAGCAGATATAGTGGCATGGCACATGCAATGCTATAAGCTTGTGGCTGCCTACACAAAAATGCGCGTATTTGTTAAAGGTACTTCTCCGTTATTTGAACAATTTTTTTATCCGAGCTAAGGGTATGTTTTTCTGTCAATTTGTATCCTTCCGCCATTTATAAAATTTTCATAGCCATACTCTCAATCAAGTGTAACTGAGAAATCATTACGGAAATTTAATAAGCCTATATAGTAGTTTTCAGTCGTGTTAATTAAACAAAGAGAAAAGTAATTAATGTGCACTAAGAGAAAAAATTTGTGTAGAATCAAACAATCACTGTTTCGTGCAATCAATTAATACAACTGTTGGTATAGGGGCAATGAAATATTTTCTATGTTGAAACGAGATAATATTGTTGTTTTTATTCACCTGCCATGAAAAAACTATTCCGTTGGTGAAACTTGAAATTTTTTTGGCTTAACGTACATGAATAAATCTCGGTTAAGCGCTTTACCTCAGCAACCTCAGCTGAAGTGACTGCTGATGAAATCTAAATGTTTTAAATATATACATTTAAATACAGGAAAACGTGCAAATAAATATTTCAAGTTTTGCAGCTTTAATTTTTAGTTTTCTGTTGAACTGGTTTTATAAGTGTAATTATACCATCAATAAGCATTGATAAAAACATTCACTGACACTGTTACTGTCCTGATTGACACAAAGAGTACGAAGAAATTCTCGAGCTGTATATTCAAACGAAGGTAAATCAAATGAGTGGCCAAACAAATCATACAGTTGGGTTCAGCTAAATATTTTGTTGACAGTCTAATTTATATTTGCCCAACACAGAGGTTTCGTTTCTTATTCAAGCGTGTACTTTTTTTCACGAAAAAATATAATTTTTAGTTTTTTCACATTTCTTTACGTAGGGAAATATTTTGTTGCGGCAATTAAATATATTTTCGGCCCTATACAAAAAAAAAATATTTAATTGACTGGAACAAACATTCGTCACAGTGTGATATGAACTTTTCACAACCATGAACTAAGCACGTAGAACGTCTGCTTTAGGGCCTTCTTCAGTGTAGGACCGTAGGTGGTCATCACTCGTAAGCGATGCCGGAAACTCAACAAAGAGCATTATGTGTAATCTTCGACAATAGCTCTATGTTCGTTAATTCTTGCGTTGCAAAGTGGCGTTCTTCTAGCCATGTGGTTCACAAGTAATCCGCAACTATTTTCTTTTTGGCGTGTTTCAGATCGTCTTATAATTGTTGTAACAACCTTGATTAAAGACGGTTCAGTTTCCGTTGGAGCGGAGTTCGTGTTCGACACGCGCACGCGTCGAACCCGTGCGGAAAGGATTGAGGATTGACGTCTCGCTGGTCATTTTTGTAAGCGAAGAATCAAACGTTTTTGTGCGTTCGCGAGAGACGTAGAAGTAAGTTCCGGCCAGCATTGTGTCATGGTACTACGTCACCTAGATGTTTTCCTCACGAACGCAATTTTGAGGTTTGTCATTCTATTGCAGCAAGAGGAGGAATTATTTTAGCGTGAGTGCAGTATTTTATTCAAGATTCAGTTCTCAATGGCCGAATTTTTTTGTGTCAGTAAATTAGTATTTTCCAGTAGTCCTGGGTGCAGAATCTTGTTGCATCTACTGAGCTAGGACCGCGGA
This sequence comes from Clitarchus hookeri, assembly GCA_002778355.1. NCBI lineage: Eukaryota > Metazoa > Arthropoda > Insecta > Phasmatodea > Phasmatidae > Clitarchus > Clitarchus hookeri. The sequence goes on from NQII01012858.1 coordinate 13,530, forward strand.
TACTGGCTGTGATTGGATGCGTGAATTTGCGCCAAAATCTGGTTAGTTGGTTGCTAGCTCGCCTAGCTTCCTTCTTCTCGGATTAGGCTTCATCTAGACCATTTGCACTCTAAGATGCTGCTCAGATGGTAATTTTAATTTCTGAAGTAAAGTGTAGAAAAATTTCAATATAGTCACATAACTTGTTTTAAATTATTAAAGGGTAGTGGGCAGGAGAATAAGAGGCCTAACACATTCTGGATTGTAATATTATAAAGAAATATATGCCTACTCCAAATTGTATTTTTTTTTTCAATAATGGCCAAGGGATGGCATACTCAGCAAAACTATAAGTACATGATCACGAACACTTTTAAAGACTTTTTAGCATCCTGTCTTGCAGCAAACATGTTTTAAATTAGTTCATCGAAGTTATTTATTTAAATTTGAAATTTGATTTGTTGAATGTTTTCTGCCCATTAGAGTAAAATGAGACAGAAAGGAGTTTCATACTCACTGGCTGACGCTAATATCGAGGAAAGTTAAAATAATTCATGTTTATCTTTTGGAAATGAAAGGTTTTTTTAAATGGAATTTAGTGTGTTATATATCTTCTTGGCAGATAAGGGGACTTAAAAATTTACAAGAGTATGTTTAATGTGGAACAATTTAATTTTCATAAATTTGAAAATATTAAAACTGACAAATGAGATTTTTTTAGTATTTTCCTTGCGAATGGTAGAGACTAGTGCCTTACAACATCCTAGGCTCTGCTCAAACATTTACTTTCTTATTTAATCAGATATGTTCTCCATAAGTTACAATGAATGTTCTGTTTGTTAGGGTTGACTGGAGAGAGGAGGAATGATAGTGATGTGTAAGAGGGGATTCACAACAGAGTACATTATTAAACGGTACCTTGTGTCATTTCAAACTTTGTGCAATGCATGTTACTTTGTTTGTATTTGCAAGCCACCCCATCACATCACCATCATTATTTAAAAGTATGTTTATCATGCCAAAATTACTGGGGTAATACAATTCAGCGTATACTTTGAAATATACTGATGACACAAATATTTTGCAACGGTGGATTTCACAAATTCTCAATTAGCCGCTAACCAGCTGTGTTAAATCTAAAATGTCCGTTTTTTTAATTAAGCAGATAAGAAGGAAACAGGAGTAATATCGCTTGAATGAGACTCCTGAAAATCATGCATATTAATGAAAAACGGTGCGACTTTATTATATTTATTTTGCCACCCTGAGGAACTCGATGCAGACATACTTTCCTAAGTTATGCTTCTGTTCGTATATCTTTAACAGTGTGGTTATTTTCACTCTTGCAAAAGGTTCAGGAGAAGAACTACCTTGTAGAATATGAGTTGGAATTACAGTAATTAAAATACACTTTGTGAAAGTTCTATAAAGAATAAGAACATTTGGGAAGACCGTAGTGATAAATTATGTGAAATTATACATCGCCTTTATGTACAATAAAGTAAACTTTATTTTAATTCTAAACATAAGAGATAAAAACAAATAAATGCAATTCACAAAGTATTCTGAGAAATTTTTTTTCGATTTCTGAGCGTGAATATAGACAAAAAAAGTGGAAATTACATATGTACTGCGTAAAGCATAGATTAAAGGTTGAAATTTTATATCTTGGTTACGTTCAGATTCATCCAGCAGGATGGTAAGTGCTGCAGTTAATTAGGGCGAGAACAAATTTCGGGAAGCATGATAAAAACTCTTCTGTCGTTATGCCATATGACGACTAACATAACACTGGAAATTGGCTATCCCCCATTCAAAATATACTTTGGTATTTCTATGTAAGCATCCTGTTTAATATAGAGATTTTAAATTAACAAGAAATTACATATTTATCAGATTGCGTTAATCTTCGCCTTCGCAAATGTTTTCAAGTAATTGCGTCGAAGTTCTCTATGTCTCAAAGATTAAAGTATGAGTTGAAAATATATTGTATTATGAAATAAAATTACTTCGTAACATTTCCGTCTTTTTTTTCTATGTTATATTTGTTAAAACTTATTAACTTTATTAACGTAAACGCGCATTGTTATGTAGGTAACCACAACGAAAGTTAATCAATATACGTTTTTATTGTCATAATGTTATAACATTTTAAAAAGCATATTTTTTTCTAGTTGGTTTAGTACATTCAGCTATATAATTTATTTCACCGACCATACATACGTCCTAATAAAAAATTTCTGTTTTCTTCTAGAGTATCGAAGAGTGAGCTTTATTGGTTTGTTTGACCAGGTGAATATTCTGAAAGTTATTGTGTATTTATATCACTCAAAGCCTAATTAATTTTATAGGTATTACAAATTACTTAAATAAGTAAAATTAAATCTTTGGTTACACTTTTATAAGTTATATTTCATTAAAAGAAATCAAGTGATGGCAGAATTGAAACGGCTATACGACACGTGAACCCAAAAATACGGTATTGAAGGTGTTTTCATAAGCATTTTATTCCAAATAAATATAATAAAAAATTTATATGTACCAAACAAGTACGGTTTAGAAAATAACATTTGACTAGCGTCAGTTTAGTGGTTTCAGATGTATGACGAATTACAGCCAAAAATTATAATGCAAATATTTTAAAATTTGTAAGTGATATTTAAACAAAGCCCAAAGTTCGTTTTCCAGTGGCGTTCTTATATACGGAAGTTTGTAGGAATAAGGTATGTAACAGGAAGCGTTTCTTTCCTCTGTTGTTACAAAGGTTATGTAAAGGTCAAAGCTGAATATTTCAGAAAAACAATCCCTTTAAAATCATTGGATGGAAGGGATCGTTAATGTCAGAATTAAATATTATCAATAGGTATCACACCAATATTACGATAATTAGGTATAATGTTGCTAGAAAATGTAATGATCTAAACTATTTTAATGCCATAATTCTGAATATATCCAGATTGATTCCAAATTCGTGTCACATCGCTGTAGGGTTGGTAAATCACGTTAAATGAAAAACAATTTGCTTCTTTACACGTGGTTGGAAAAGAATAGTACCATCGCTGGTGGGTCCGTACCTTGGACGCCACATTCTCCAGATCTCACAAATTAAGACTTATTTCCCTGGGACTACATGAAGTCACTAGAGTACGAAACTCCCATGGATTCTGGAACTACCCTCATCGCTTGAATCCATGTCACTGCCGCACATATTCCGGCTGCTCAATATGTATAAGCGGCGACTATAGAAACCATGCTTCGCCGCGGTCGACTGTACATCCGAGAAGGCGGCCCCTATATTGAACCGTGTTTGTAACATAGTGTAAAACACATGAAAAGTGAAATGTGTTTGGAAAATACAGCCATCAGATCCAAATAAACACCACAATACCTAAACACCACCACCAATGTAAGTCAATTATTCCCAATGCTTACCTCATTTGCATTTCCTCTAGCAACGCAACTAATTGTTTAATATCCCGTATTTATAAGCAAAGGTTGATCCATCTAACGTGTACTACCATTCCTAGAGCGTTTTTATACGAATTTTGAAACCCTCTGTATATATTAATATTTTTATTTCTCTCCCGTGCCATATTATTTGTATCAATTTTGGTGGAATTCAGTTGAATGGTTCCAGTACCACAATATGTAATATAAATACTGCACTCTCACCTCAAATAGATGAAAAAGTTTGTTTGCAGAAAAATGTAATACTGTAATGTGTTATCGGCATACTATGTCTGATTCACACCGACCTTAGAGTTCCTGAGCTATAATGAATGTGTGCTTACTATNATGTGTTATCGGCATACTATGTCTGATTCACACCGACCTTAGAGTTCCTGAGCTATAATGAATGTGTGCTTACTATGATTATAATACAGTACAATGGTTTGAATGTTAATTGGCGCCTTTAAAGCCTGAGACAAGATAGTGATATCACAAACCCACATTTGAAAAGAAAATTAGCCTGAAAGAGTAGAGACAATGCACTGCTATACACATACTGCGAGAGAATAATCGGTGATAATTTTTCATAATTATAACTAACGTGATTCTTCGAGGAAATCACGTACGATTGCTACCATCTATGGTGTTGCACGATTTCGCTACTAATGATTTTGTTAATTGTTTGTATTCCTTACGTAGCCTCCGTGGCGCAATCGGCTAGCGCGTTCGGCTGTTAACCGAAAGGTTGGTGGTTCGAGCCCATCCGGTGGCGTAATGCTTTTTATGAAGCATTCAAGAAACAGTTTTTCACACAAACAAGTATATAAATGTGCGTGAAAATTACCCTAATATGCTACAAATTTTATAATATATTCATTCTAACTAATTAGTTTCCCGCGTGCTGCATTATTCCACAAAAGCATCCACGCTGTAATTTTTAAATAACACATAATTTATTTCCCTATAAAAGTACTCCCACTTTGAATTTTTAAGAAATATTGTGTAAACTTTAATAAATTGATATAGGCTCTGATGTTTTTTGAAGACGAATTTAGTAAACCCGAAAACTTTACTGTGGAAAAAAACATTTTGTGCAACCACAAAATGTATTGTTGGTATTCACCTTGCCGAATAATTTTGTGTTGAACACTTCATTATTTACTTGTCACGACTAAACACTTATGGCCAGTACAAAAATGTTTAGTAATTGCATCACATAAATTTTGCATGATGACTTCTCTTTAAAATATCTTTCTCCGTGAACTGTGTATGGGATTTTTTGAAAAAACTCCTCAAGGAAGGAAATTACATTATCGATAAATTTATATATATACTTATTTATTTACTTGCATAAAATTATTTGTTACGATGCCGTGCTCACCTTTACCACACATACAATACTCGGCGAAACTACGTAGGCCTAAATAAATTATCGCTCGAAACAAGCTATCCATACGTGCCTGTGTATAGCCGAACATTTAATTGGTCATGCCTTATTGCTTCAACCATATCTTATGTTCACTTGTCGACATAGAGCTTACCAGGTGTACCGATTAATATTTTGTTAAATGGTTCGCTGCGCTGAAGGGCGTGGCCATATTCACGCATGCCTTTTACACCAGTAAACTGTATAAATAGTGATTATCAGCTTATCATGCTCATTTTCATGTTTCACGATAGAGTGGTGTGTTTTAGCACTGTCATATTTTTGAGGAGGAGATTTCTCAACTTATGCTCCTTCCTTACCAAATTTCATAATGAAATTTGATATAGGAATATCTGAGATTTTTGTAGCTAGGTAGCATAAATAAATAATTTCCCGTATGTCATAATTGTATCGTGGTCAAATTGTATTTTCCTTATTTTCCTTCAACTGAAGTAAATATTTTTAAAATGTGTGGAGAAAAAAAAATCTTATCTAGAAAAAAATGCCATTTTTTTGGAACGAAAAATAACACTTAACGACGAAATACCGATAACAGGAAGACAAAAGTTTCATAACTCCTTTGTTATGCACTGAAGCTAAGTTAAGTTTAAAGTAATAGAAGTTCTTGAAAGTTAAATTACGTTATCTTTAACACGAAAAGTTGATTAATAGTTAAGTACTTAAAAAAATTACAAAGATACTTGCGTCATACCGAAATACTTGTTCAATGTCCAAGTTGCTTAACTGCACTCCTAATTACAAAAAAAAAAAAAAATATAGTTTATAAAATATGTAACAATGAGTTATATATTTTTTATAAAAACCATATAAAGGGAACAGTTTCTTAGCAGTAACGAGGCAGTATCAAAATGCAAGAGCTATTTTTCAAAGTTATTGCTGTATTTCCCAGGGTGGGGAGGCAAGAGGGAGAAATCGCTTCCCCGCCCCCTCTCGTTTTGCATTAATTATTCTAGTTTGGCTTTTGAAAACCAAGCAATTATTAAAAATAACACGTAAAATTTTCTTACGCATATTCAGTTAAAGACCAAACAAATAGAGAGGCGGCGCTCTCATGTATTGGGCTGAGGCATTTTTTCAAGCCATAAAATGTAAATATGTTGCAAATACAAGACCAACCCAACAACGTAAAATAACAATCGAAACGAAAAATCTTTCAATAGTATATTCTGTAATTTGAACTTGTATAGGAAACATTATTTTTATTAACTCTATAAATATGTATATGGGGCTTAATTAATTTTAGTACACTAGAGAAGAAGGCTTTGTTGAAGAAACCAAAGTTTGTTTTGGCGCGAACAAATAAATTGTTTGTAAAGATACAATATAATATTTGGTTGTTGAAACTGAATTAGTTCGGTGTTATTATTTGGTGGCCCATAAACTGTAATATTTTGTTGGTGCAAATAAATATTTGTTTGGCTATACGTACACTGAAGAGCCAAAAAAAAACTGGTATAGGCAAATAACAGAGGAACGGAACTAATCAGAGTAACGCGATGCGGTCGGCAGCGCCTCTATAAGACAACAAGCGTCTGGCAAAGTTGCTAGATTGGTTACTGCGGCTACAATGGCAGGTTATCAATATTTACGTGAGTTTTAACGTGGTGAGATAGTCGGCTCACGAGAGATGGAAATAACATTTGGATTTTCGCGTACGACCATATCACGAGTGTACCGTGAATATCAGGAATCCAATAAAACATCAAATCTTCGACATCGCTGCGGCCGGAAAAGGATCGTGAATGAACGGGACAAACAACGACTGACGAGAATCATTAAACGTGACAGACGTGCAACCCTTTCTCAAATTGGCGCAGATTTCAATGCCTCCTGCATACCTTCAAACATTAGTCGATTCCATTCCACGTTGTCTTGCGGCACTTCTGCGTGCTCGCGGGGGCCCTACGCGATATTAGGCAGGTGTACCAGTTTTTTTGGCTCTTCAGTGTACATTAAACTGTTTCGGTTATTACAAAAAGAATGAAGAACTATGGGTTTCGAACTCAAACCTCTCCACTTCACCTATATTTTGCCATAGGGCCCGCATTGTGCCCACGACACCTGAAGAGAGCAGGGTAGATGTGACTTCAGATATGGAGCGCAGTTGACTCCGCTAGTACCACCCCATTTATCTTCGAACTAAACCTCCGCAATATGCAACAGCGCTGCACAGCTTGTGTGGCGAAAGTTTGAAGAAGACATTTAGAACAGACATTGCGAGCATGCTGCCTTCTGACCATATGTGTACAATCGTAACGGTAAATGATCTAAATGATCACGTGCTTGCATCGCGTGTCTGACAAATTGCCTGAGTATATACCTGCCTAGTGCCTAATATGCGAAATTGTTGTTGCGCACCCCTCTCCACTACCCAGGCGTTTATTATAATTTGTTTCCATACACACATCACAGTATTGCAACTTTTTATGCATTTGTATCTTGCGTTACATAACGATTTGAAGATGGACCGGGGCAGTCGGTTGGAGTACATAAATTCCTGCCAAAAAAACCTTGGTCCTTAGAAATTGACGTATATAAATATATGTTTACACATATATATATATATATATATATTAATTATCTAACGATTGCGATAATTTATAATTTGGTATATTTTGAATAACCTACAGGTATTTTCATGTTGGTAATTCGTATTTAATTAAATTTTTGCGTTTTCTTATTACTTATTATTTGGAAATATTATTTTTGTTAATACATTATATTGGTTTAGCATAAGATTATTTCTCATTTACGCTAAGAGTTAGGAAACAATAAGGCAGTGTTATGTAGACTTCACATGGATTAGTTTTTTTTATTACTCTACCAATACAGTTAAAGGTACAGAATTAAGCTTTTACTATATAGATTCTCAAAACAGACGGAGCAGGCTGTCAGCCAACTAGGCTTACCAATTCTTAATATAAATTCACTTAAGAATCAGGTGACGCCAGTTCTTGAGGAAACGTCTTACTAGATTCCCGTGGTCCTATAAGAACACTGGGCAGAATTTTATATAAATATTAACCGTGTTGTGCACAAAAGCTTTAGAAGAAGAACCAAAGGAGTTGCTCCGGAATACTGAAAAAATTTTCTTTATTCTATTTATTTTGCATTATTTAGACTGCAATATTTTCAGAAAAATGTAATGTTTCTTTGTCTATGAATTAGAGATCAGACATTTTAAATAGTTTGCTCTTATATAGACGAGTGCAGTGGAAATATTAGGACAGCTCTTAACATCGCGGTCTTGAGAGCAGATTAGGGTGAAAGAAAGTGAGTATGGAGCAGCGCAGGAATGTAAGAGGAGGAGAAGCGGGAGATCCCCAGAAGGCCCGCCGACCAGCGGCATCGTCCGGCACGAGGTCCACATGCGAAGTCGGGGAGCCGCCCCGCCAGGATACGAACCTAGTTCGCCTCGGCGGGAGGCGGGTGGACTGACCACTACACCACCGTTGCCCCTAAAAAAATACGAGTTCGTAAACCTGTTTAGAACAGAAAAACAAAATAATTACCTAGTTAAGCTTGCTCATTAATTTACCGCATAATCTGAGGATCGGGGTTTCATTGACCAGCTAATTATAAAAATACCCGAGGAACGTTAACAATTTATTTTTAATTTTCAAATTCATGACCAAAATAATTTTCGAAACCTAGGAGTTTATGAAAATACTCCAAACTGCCACTTTATAACGTATGTCACATTGCCTTTCAGCTCTTAATAAACGGTTTGAATAAATCAGTCGCTTCACTGCAAATGGTATGTGAAATTTTTCCAAATCGGAAAAATATAATCTTTTACAGTTACGAAAAATGTTTAACATTGTAGAAGCCAGTCTCTACAAGTAATAACATATTAAAGTCATTATACTGTTATTTTCCCAAACTCACAAGATAAACAAAGATATTTAAATGGGGTACGTAACGAATTAAGAAGTGCGGTAGAAATATGTAATAACCTTACTTTGGTTGCAGGATAATCCTAAATGTAACCATTGTGTAGATCCAAGACAAGTGGCCAAGTTTAAAGGTGTGCATTTGTAATCAGTGATTGTAAATAACAAATTCGGAAGGTGAAATGACTAGTATTAAGACGAATTTATGCAATTGCCAAAAAAGTTTTAGAAAACAAATCTTTTCATACAATCAAAAAAAAATATTGCAATCAATTTAATTAGATCGTCATAATTGGAGAAAATTACACATCTTTAAATGCTGTGCTTCCTTTGCCATCCTTAAGGGCACTGCCTACAAAGCTTACAGCAACAGAGTTTTAATTGTGAATCAATATAAAAAAATAACATCTTGATACATCAGTTTTAAACATTAGTCTTTCGTACAATAAGTATTCGACATGATATTCGTTAAGGCATGCTGGCCCATTAAGAAATTTTGCCAACATTTGAGTTTGTTTGTTTCTAAAGTTTAACATTAAAATTTATATCTTACAAAAAAATTTATGCATGAATAACAGTTTTTGAAAATTGCTTGGTGTGGCAGTATACTCTTAAAAAGTCGCGTTGAATAATCTTAATTGTTTCAAACAAATTGTCTTGAAAAATTGATATTTTGAGAATGAATTTTTTCAACATTGATTTCTCATTTAAACTTCACGACTGCAGGTTTGGTTGGCAGAGCCCTTAACTTCGTATTTTGAAAGAGTATTTTATGATTGGGCCATTGACTGGAATATTGTGAACAAAAAATAGAACTTGTTATGAAATTTCTTTTCGAGTTTAATTATGTTTCATTTTTGAAAATTAATTAAAAGTCTAATGGCAATCGTAAGCACCAGTTTCTCGAGAAGAAATTTTAGTAACGTACTGTCGATTTGTATTCAGACATTAAGTTAACACTTGCATTACGTTAAACTCCTTAACTTTCCTACAATATTTAAGATTAGAGTTTAGAGTCGAGACAAATTCGCAAAATTGTATTAAATATTGTGTAATACATCCTTAATCCCCACTTCCCTAAAATAATTCAACTGGGTGAACCTGATATTTTCTCATTGCTCAGTTCCTTGACAATTTCTACACCGATGCATGTGAAATAATCGTGACTCATCTTTTCACGGGATCAAAACTATTGCTTCGAAGCAGCTACAGTGTATTTCTGCTTGTGTTTGAAAACGTTGCTGATGGAGTTGAAATCTTGCAGCTGCGCTCGGATAAACTTTATACAATAAACATGATACGTTTCTCAGGGAGAATATTCTCGTAAACTCGGGGTTAGCAGCGAAGTGCTCTTTAGGTCTGCTGCGGGGGAAGCAGATTCCACGCCGGCGCGGCGCCATGTAAGTGATATTGCTTCCACCGGGCGCTGTTTAAATTTGCAAACAAAGCCACTCAGCTGCTAACACCGCAGCTTTGACTTACACGAGAGTTTGCAGCGTTCTATCCGTCTCTTTCCGCCGGAGAGCTCAGGAACGTGCAAACAAGCGCTGGCTACAGAGTACCCGGACATTTTTTTTT